>SJYX01017043.1:259789-305982 GCA_006410675.1 Oreotragus oreotragus
TTCTTCCAGCCCAGCGTTTCTCATGATGTACTCTCCATATAAGTTAAATAAGCAGGGTGACCATATACAGCCTTGATATACTCCTTTTCCTATTTGGAACCAGTCTGTTGTTCCATGTCCAGTTCTAACTGTTGCTTCCTGACCTGCATATAGGTTTCTCAAGAAGCAGGTCAGGTGGTCTGGTATTCCCATCTCTTTCAGAATTTTCCACAGTTTATTGTGATCCACACAGTCAAAGGCTTTGGCATAGTCAGTAAAGCAGAAATAGTGAGAGTTAAAAAATTTTCAATAAGTAAGTTTTATTTTTTATTTAGTATATTCAAAAGGATTCATGTCAATATATGCAAAACCAACAGAGTACTGTAAAGTAAAATAAAGTAAATTGGAAGCTCTAAAAAAAATTAAAAAATAAATAAAATAAAATAAAAAGGATAATGAGAAATGAAATGCATCATTAGTTAGCTTTCTCTTCCTAGCCCTATAATTAACCAAATACTTTATGCTCTGCATCTTATCCTACCCAAGAGACATGTCCATAATAAAGCACTGTTCCAGACAGGACTCCTACAAATTTAGAAAAACCCCTCCAAAGGTACCAGCTTAGAATGACCTTTGGTGGAATTAGTGTTGCTTTGTTTTGATTGAGTTTAAATCTGAATTCACTACACACACCAGGCTTATGTCCTTCTATATTTCAATCAAAGCCAGCAAATTAGTTTTTGATTCATAAATGGTAAATATCTCTACCATTACCACAACTTGTAATTTTGCTTTCTGTTGATGTAGCAGGTTTATTTTGAATGTAAGCTTTCCCTTCAGTAACAGTTGTTTTCTTACTTTCTGCAATCTAGATAAAGGGATACATAGAAGGAAATTTTTTTTTCTTGTGTTTCAGTGCCATTGTATTCCATTCTTTCTCAGATAATGCAAAATAATCCAAAATATTACCAGAAACATAATTAATATGAGATCTGGGTGTATTCACTCTGTGTGCTTAGTAGCCCTGGGTAAAGTTTAAACACTGCATAACAGGAAGTAATCAACCATCAAAGAACACTGTATTTTAATTCATTTGCAATATAGTACTTAATTTAGGAAAGTTAAAATTTTGCCAGCTATAAGCAATAGGCCCTTATTTCATGGAATGAGGCCTTTAGGCTCACTCAGGCAGCAAACTCTTATCTCAGGCCTCCAGGCCGACCCCCTCAGGGGCCTCCTAGAGAGGCTGTTTGTTTTTCCCTCAGGGACTTTCCAGGAGAGTGTTTTTCCGAGAATTAGCTAACCATTGAAATGTGGTAATGAGGTCTAACATTTCGATCAGCTGTTTCAACCTGATAAGCATATGAAGCTATTCACATAAAGGTCAAAACCTGCCCACCAATCAGGCGCTCCCCACCCTACCTGCACCTGTTTGTAACTCATATGCTTAAATACTGCTCTGTAACCATTGTTCAGGGTTCGTTCCTCCTCGGAGGTGACTGAACCCCAGCGCGCCAGCTTAATAAATCCTCTTGCTGCTTGCATCAAATCCAAGCCTTGGTGGTCTTGGGAGCGACGGGTCCCAGGAAAAGGCCATGAGGTCTAACAATTTCAGCAGTACATCAAAGACACTTTTCTTTGGTTCATGCTTTTTGTTGAACACCACTGAAAAGTATTCTAAAATTAAGCCCTGTTGTGTTACTGTGCTGAAAGTGGCATATATCATGAAACATCACTTCATTATGGACAATCATGACAAAATCAGGTCTAACATTATTTTTTACTTAAAGTTTATAATGAAAAATCCCAAAGACAGATATATGCTATATTTATAACTGCAAAACAAATGAATACCAATAATTATGAGTCAGAAAAAAACCTTTGCAAAAATATTTTTTTATACAAAAATGGAAAGAGTGAACTAAAAATGGATTGCCATTTCTCAGACAGACTCATCATATAGACAAAAGGAAAATTTTATTTAACCTTTTTTCCCATGTATACAAAACTCTTTCTCACTTGTTCCAGACAACATGTAACAAAGAATCTCCCTTTCTGTTATTCAGGCAAATTCAGGTAAAACTATGAAGTAGAAGTGTCACTGTATGCTTCTATTTTTCCTACCTGTATCCTGAAGTTGTCTATGTCATGATCAAGAAAGTTTTTTCACTTAATTTATGTGAAACCCAAACATTGAAGTGGTTAACATAACTAAGCTGGTGCCAACGATTTTCAATGTTTGATTCGGATATTTTGAGTGTGTTGGCTATGTCTCACATAGCATAATAGTGATTATTCTCAATTAATGGCTTTATTTGATAGCCATCAACTTCACCTGATCTATCCAACCTTGGATCTTCCAGAAAAAAATCTCCAGCACAAAACTTTGCAAACCACTTTTGACACATTCGCTCAGTCATAGAACCTTCTCCATATACTGCAAAAATCTTTTTGTGTGTGTCTCATAGACATTTTTATCTTTCTTGAAATAACATAGCATAATATACCAAAAATATTTCTTTTTCTTCCACCTTCAATATATGACTACACAAAAATTCTCCAATTTTCATGCCTTCTTTTAATGCAGGCTGATGACAATTGTCACAATACAATCTAACAAAATTGTTTCGAATGAAGTTAAGGACAGCTAAGCACTACTGCTGCTGCTGCTGCTAAGTCGTTTCAGTCATGTCCAACTCTGTGTGACCCCATAGATGGCAGCTCACCAGGCTCCCCCGTTCCTGAGATTCTCTAGGCAAGAACACTGGAGTGGGTTGCCATGTCCTTCTCCAATGCATGAAAGTGAAAAGAGAAAGTGAAGTCGCTCAGTCGTGTCTGACTCAGCGACCCCATGGACTGCAGCCTACCAGGCTCCTCCATCCATGGGATTCTCCAGGCAAGAGTACTGGAGTGGGGTAAGCACTTCTAGAGCCACCTTACTGAAAAAAACAAACAATACTTTTTGCTCAGCCAAATAAATATATATTCATTCTCCATCTTTTCATGGACACTGTTTAATCATCTCATCTTCTCTTAGACATTTATTTCCTTAATGAATACAGATATATAACATTATATATTCATTCCTTTCAAGATACTTCATAAAGGTATTAGTTCCATAAAGGTACTGAAGGATTTTATTGGAGAAAAATACAATAGAAACTATGTTTAGAAGAATTACAAATGCAGCCATCTCCAGCATGCATGCAGATCATAAATGACGTAGGCTTGTAGCAATCTGTCTTCATGTTAAAACACAGAAATAA
This sequence comes from Oreotragus oreotragus, assembly GCA_006410675.1. Taxonomy (NCBI): domain Eukaryota; kingdom Metazoa; phylum Chordata; class Mammalia; order Artiodactyla; family Bovidae; genus Oreotragus; species Oreotragus oreotragus. The sequence continues at coordinate 263,035 of SJYX01017043.1, forward strand.
AAACTAAAACAAGATAATACGCTCTCAACCAATTTCCTTGAAACATAAAGGTTTACATTTTGTTTTTCTTACTTTAGACAGATATTTTCCTACTCTAAGAATAGTAAAAATTAAAAATGACAAATTCAACTTACACTGGAAGCCAATGCTGAGGAATATTGAAATAAAGTAACATTGGAGAGTATTTGGAACAGGAATTAACTGGCCACTTTCCTACATAGCAGGTTTTATTTAACATCTCTTTGTCATGTGAAAATATAGGTCTAATTATAAACAGTGCTGCAACGATCATTGGGGTACACGTGTCTCTTTCAATTCTGGTTTCTTCAGTGTGTCTTTCCAGCAGTGAGATTGCTGTNCTCTCCTCCTTCACTTTCATCAAGAGGCTTTTTAGCTCCTCCTCACTTTCTGCCATAAGGGTGGTGTCATCAGCATATCTGAGGTTATTGATATTTCTCCCGGCAATCTTGATTCCAGCTTGTGTTTCTTCCAGTCCAGCGTTTCTCATGATGTACTCTGCATATAAGTTAAATAAGCAGGGAGACAATATACAGCCTTGACGTACTCCTTTTCCTATTTGGAACCAGTCTGTTGTTCCATGTCCAGTTCTAACTGTTGCTTCCTGACCTGCATACAGATTTCTCAAGAGGCAGGTTAGGTGGTCTGGTATTCCCATCTCTTTCAGAATTTTCCACAGTTTCTTGTGATCCACACAGTCAAAGGCTTTGGCATAGTCAATAAAGCAGAAATAGATGTTTTTCTGGAACTCTCTTGCTTTTTCCATGATCCAGCGGATGTTGGCAATTTGATCTCTGGTTCCTCTGCCTGTTCTAAAACCAGCTTGAACATCAGGGATTTCATGGTTCACATATTGCTGAAGCCTGGCTTGGAGAATTTTGAGCATTACTTTACTAGCATGTGAGATGAGTACAAATGTGCGGTAGTTTGAGCATTCTTTGGCGTTGCCTTTCTTTTGGATTAGGATGAAAACTAACGTTTTCCAGTCCTGTGGCCACTGCTGAGTTTTCCAAATTTGCTGGCATATTGAGTGCAGCACTTTAACAGCATCATCTTTCAGGATTTGAAACAGCTCAACCAGAATTCCGTCACCTCCACCAGCTTTGTTCGTAGTGATGCTTTCTAAGGCCCACTTGACTTCACATTCCAGGATGGCTGGCTCTAGGTGAGTGATCACACCATCGTGATTATCTGGGTCATGAACATCTTTTCTGTACAGTTCTTCTGTGTATTCTTGCCACCTCTTCTTAATATCTTCTGCTTCTGTTAGGTCCATACCATTTCTGTCCTTTATCGAGCCCATCTTTGCAATCCATTCTAAAGGAGATCAGTCCTGGGTGTTTTTTGGAAGGACTGATGCTAAAGCTGAAACTCCAGTACTTTGGCCACTTCATGCGAAGAGTTTACTCATTGGAAAAGACTCTGATGCTAGGAGGGATTGGGGGCAGGAGGAGAAGGGGACGACAGAGGATGAGATGGCTGGATGCCATCACCGACTCGATGGACATGAGTTTGAGTGAATTCCAGGTTTTGGTGATGGACAGGGAGGCCTGGTGTGCTTCAGTTCATGGGGATGCAAAGAGTCGGACATGACTGAGTGACTGAACTCAACTAAACTGAATCACAATAGTAAAAGATGTTTATCAGTTTTCACAGTCAATAATAGCCAGACCCCCCCAAAAAAAACCCAGATAATTACAGTTGCAAGCCATAATGGAAACATGATTAACCTAACAATATAAAATAATTACATACAATTTGTGGGGTTCATCTACCCAGCAGTCTATGTCTTTTGGTTGGTACATTTAGTCCATTTGCATTTAAGATATTTATAGATATGTATGATCCTGTTAGCATTTTATTAATTGGGGTTTATTTTTTTCTAGGTCCTTTCCTTCTCTGTGTTTCCTGCCTAGAGAAGTTCCTTTAGCATTCATTGTAAAGCTGGTTTCAGTTCAGTTCAATGGTGCTGAATTCTCTTAGCTTTTGCTTGTGTGTAAAGCTTTTGATTTCTCCATCAGATCTGAATCAGAGTCTTGCTGGGTAGAGTATTCTTGGTTGTAGGTTCTTCCCCTTCATCACTTTCAATATATCCTGCCATTCCCTGACGGAGTATATATTTTTAAAAGTAGACATATTTAATAGTAGCACTTATCTGTGGGATTCATGAAGTATGACAAAAATGAACCAGACTCGGAGGTATAGAGAAGAAACTAGTGGTTACCAGTGATGAGAGGGAAGTGGGAGGGGAAGTCTAGGGATAGGGAATTAAGAGATGCAAACTGTTAGGTATAAAATAAGCTTCAAGGAGATACTGTGCAACATGAGGAATATAACCAATATTTTATAATAACAATACATGGAGTATAACCTTTAAAAATTGTGAATCACTATATTGTTCGCTTGTAACATATAATTTTGCACGTTAACTATACTTACCTTAAAAAAACAAAAAGTAGACATACATTTAAAAAGCACCAATCTGGGGCCTCTTCACCCAAGAAGGTCCTGGAGGTTCTCTGGATGCTTTTACCTGCCTCTGCTACATTCATTTGTAGCAACATGGTATGGTGAGAAGGGCTAGTTTTGGGGTGAGAAGGGCTAGTTTTGGAGTCAGACAAGTTGGGCCTGAATCTGGCTTTTACCGTGTATTAGTTGTTGTGACTTTAAGCAAGTTGCTTAATCTGTCAGAGCTTCAGTTTTCTCATTTGTAAAATGGCAGTAATAATCAAGTACACACTTTCTTGGATCAGAAAGCTTAAATGTGAGCATCCACACGAAGCACTTAAAATGGTATTATTATTATACATGGGTTTCCCAGGTGGCACCAGTGGTAAAGAACTCGCCTGCCAATACAGGAGACATTAGAGACCCGGGGTTAGTCCCTGGGTCGGGAAGATCCCCTGGAATAGGAAATGGCAACCCACTCCAGTGTTCTTGACTGGGGAGTCCAATGGACAGAGGAGCCTGGAAAGCTACGGGCCATGGGGTTACAAAGAGTCAGACATGACTGAAGTGACTTAGCACACATTATTATAAAGCATACGGAGTCTATAATAAATGTTGCTTGCTGTTGTTACTGTTAGTAGTCACTACCTGAAGCCATCAAGCCAAGATTGCATTGTTTCAGATACTGTTTAATGCATCAGGAAAGTGGGTGATGGTGTTTCAAAAAGTTATCAAAAACAAAGTTCAAAGTAGGTTTGCTTAAAGGGTACATTTCCAGTTCAGGATGATCTTTCAGACAGCTATGATTTTACTGTGTTACTGTCAACTCTGATTTTCTCATGTTCCTGCCAAATCCAAAAAACTTTCAGCATCCTTAAAAATTGCATACTTTTTTAGCTTCTGTACTTCAAAATATGTGTGAAAGAATTCATTTGTCCCTTTCTCACAGTCTCATGTGCTTGTTCCTGAAGTACCATCTTCTCAGAATGAGCACAGTTCTTGAGTTGCCTCCTTAAGCCTTGAAATTGTTCTCCAAGGTAGAGAAGAAGAGGGATTAAGTAAAATGCATTTTAACCTGTTTTGTCTTTGGAGGAATATTTTTAAGAAGTGTGAAGAAAATTACTTTAGATTTAGCAAAAATGTATGTAATTATGATCAATTCTATAATCAGAGCTCAGTGTGTTACCTGGTAGTCAAAATTCACATAAATCAGGTCTAGTTTGTAACAAGATCATGGCCTTTTTGAGAGCTTTGAATTTAGATTTATTAAGGTATCCAGCCTAGAAGGACCTCGGAGATCCTGAAGCCCATACTCACTTTACATATGAAAAATAAGGTTCTGTGAGCCCTGAGCTCCTGAGATTCCCCAAGTGCATTTACTATAGAGCTGGGAACTGCCTTTTAGTTCTCAGGCCGGCTCCGCCCATGATGTCTGGACTCTAATGAGAACATACGCTCTGGAGGCTGGCTGGCCCGGCCCTCCCTCCTCTTCAGCCCTGAATAGCAGGCCGGCAGCTAGAAACCCCACTGAGAGTATCCTAGAAGGAGATGGAAGATCTTTGCTTGGTGAGGCATTGCCTGAGAAAGCAATCCTGGCTAGTTCCTTTGCTCTGCAGAATGCAGAGGTGCTGCCCCACCCGCACTGAGTCCTGTAAAGACTTCTGTGATCATTAGGTACTTGAAAGAAAACCAAATGAGATTAAGGCTTAAGAGCATTTAGAAGTCACAGCCCTCATTTCTGTCATGAATACTCTGGCAGTTGCTTTAGGCATATTAGAGCCCAGCAGACCTGCAGATAATCCAGACTAGAGATAATGAAATTTAAAAACCCATGTAGTCTTTGTATTTGCTTGACTTTTGTAACTATCAGTAAAATGCCGCCCTCACTTCCTTTTTAAAAACTGTTAGTCTCTTAGTCTCCCTCCCTCTTAAGCTTAGCAGCAGTCTTGTCCCTCATTTGCTTCGATACACTCTGGTTCCCCTTGTTCTGCATCCTTCCATACGATGATACGCAGGCATACTGTATTAACTTTTATTTGCATTTTTAAATGTAATTATTAGTGGGTCTCCCATTCGATTGTCCTGTCTCCAGTGTCTAGTATGAAGGTGCTTAGTATGAGAGTGGGTCTGTAAAGGGAGGGGATAAAAACGTGGTCAGGGGCGCCAAGCTCTGCAGGGGTCCTGTGTCCATGAGATTCTTCAGGCAAGAATACTGGAGTGGGTTGCCATTCCCTTCTCTAGGGACTCTTCCTAACCAAGGTATCAAACCTGATCTCCTGCACTGCAAGCAGATTCTTTACCATCTGAGCCACCAAGGAAGCTCAGTAATACAGCACACTAAACCCTAAAACAACCTTTGTTGCAATGCTGGTTGCTTGCTTGCCTAGGCCAGGAGTTTATGAGAGAAGGTGCAGCAGTAATAGTGACGGACCTGAGGATGCCTGGTTGAGACGTGAACTTGGGCCATCCAGAGACCATGAGCTGTTGCTGGGACCTTCCTGCCTGTCAGTCCTTCTTCATGGAAAGGTCTTTGGAAAGTCCTGTGAAGAGCACTTGTTTCTTCTAAGGGATGAGAGATTCAGACATAGGAGTCCAGGACTTGTGGCCCACACTCGGGATGGCCACGTCCACCTTCTCTGAGCTGATGTCCAGGGCAGGATTAACTCTAGTTCCTCTTTCACAAGAATATGTGCTGCAACTGCTAAAAGATTGCATTTCCTCACTGTCTGTCTGTCTATTGGGCCACAAGACAAAAGGACAGATCTGTGGAATGATGAAGGCAGCATAGGGTGTATACCTGGTCTCAAAAATCTCATTCTCAGCTGCCTGAAATTTCACCATCACTGCCTCCCTTTCAATCATGTATTACTTCTTAAAGGCTCCTGTTGAAACGATATCACTAAATTTGCCCAGCAGAAATTATTATTCTTTGAGGTTTGTCTTAGCAAGGGTGAGAATGAGTTTGTAAAACAAGCAAGTATCTTCCATTGTGTTATTTCATTGTAAAGTAATACTAGCTTGCTGCTGCTGCTGCTAAGTCACTTCAGTCGTGTCCGACTCTGTGTGACCCCATAGACGGCAGCCCACCAGGCTCCCCCATCCCTGGGATTCTCCAGGCAAGAATACTGGAGTGGGTTGCCATTTCCTTCTCCAATGCATGAAAGAGAAAAGTGAAAGTGAAGTCGCTCAGTCTGTCCGACTGTTAGCGACCCCATGGACTGCAGCCCACCAGGCTACTCCGTCCATTGGATTTTCCAGGCAAGAGTACTGGGGTGGGGTGCCATTGCCTTCCCCGAATACTAGCTTAGGAAAGAACATTTTGAAAGTACACAGGAGTAGAAAATAGAGGGGAAAAAATTCTTCATAGTTCAATCACCCTGTCCCAAGCAATGTCAACACTTCCCATCCCAGCATTGGTTATTTTTTCTCACAATTAAAACCACACTATGGATACATAATTTTTTAATTTTTCTTTTAAAGTATCATTTTATGATAGCATAATATATGAAATAGAAGCATCATAGTTTATTTAACCCTCCCCTGGGACCTGAACATTTAGATTATTTCCAGTTTTTTGTTTTTATCTTAGGTTGAGATAAACATCTTTGTCTGTTAAGATTCCAGCTGATTTTTCATGCCCTCACCCCGTAAGTAGGATTATTAGTCTTAAATTTCTAATAGGGGAAATGAATAGGTCAAAGAATTGTTGTACATTTTGAGGGGTGATTTTTCTTATACTTCCACCTGTAATGTAGTGAACCTAGTCTTGACTCTTGATTTTCATGGTGATGAAACAGTATCGTGTATATTTAGTTTACCCTTCTTTGAGCAGCACTTTTCCCTGTGTTGGTTGACTAGTTGGATTTCCTCATTGTGAAATGTGCAGGACAAGGAAGTTTTTAAAGGAGCAGGGTTGGGAGTGAAGACAGAGCTTGGAGACCTAAGAAGTGGGACATCAGAGAAGATGGATCCAACAAGCTGGCTAGAGACACATGGGCTCCTGAAGGAGGCAAAGTCCTGAAAGGCAGTAGACAGCATTTTATTTAAATCAACAACAACAAAATTTGCTTCTTTCCTGGGCTGGATCCCTAGAATTATAAGTAGTCTTTTCTGATGTGGGTACTGCCAACTACACTAGAACAGCCCACTTTCGGTCAGCCAAGACCCAGCCAGCCAACTCTCATTGGCTCATCTTCACTGACCATTGGGTTTTTGCATCAGATATTTGAGGAAGATGCTGGGAAAAGACAGAGGGAATCTTCTGTTTTAGAATTCATGAGGATGGCTTCCTAATATTTTAAGATCATAATTGCAGCTCAAAAATAATCCAGATAGAACTTCAGAAGTGGCTTTTCCCCCCCAGTGGTTCCAGAAGATGGCAAGTCTTACAGAGCTGAATTCTTACAGAAGAAAAATTAACCAAAGGGAAATTGTTGATAAAATTTCAAAGCAACATACATTTTTATGTTTGAAGGAGCAGGCTGATCTTTTGTATATTAGAGGCCTTTGGTGACTTAAGTAGGATAAATCCACATTTTGTCTAAGGTATTTTATTTATAGTATAAAAGCAAAGCATGATTATGAAGTTTAGTTTGGGTTTTTTCTTTCTTATTTTTGGCCAATTTCTTTAAATAAATATGTTTTTAGCCATGCTTTTTTGATATAGTGAGGAGCTTCACATCTCAAAATGTATTTGTACTCTAACCTTCATTAGTTCATAAAAGTCTTCCAAATGCCAGAACTGTTTAAATTTCGCTTTGAGTTAATCTGGTAAATAACGATGGACATAAACATATGATATTATTTTTATAAATTGTGGTTTGAGATGATAGTAATTTTAGACTGTTTAAGATGCTGTTCTCTGAGACATGTTATTTTTGTAGTCAACTAGCAGTGTGGAGTGTTATAATGTATCTAGTCAACTGCAAGTGTTCATCCCATGATTAGAGCTACAAGTTTTCATCTCATGATTAGAAGTGCTTCAGCAGTTCATGTTGTGATTTCAAGAGTTAGCCTGAGTCAGCAATTCTATAAGGCATTCTTAGTAAGCTTATATAGTAAAAAATGTATTTTATAATTGATGTGCATTTAATACATAGTATATGTTCACTCATATTAAGTATTTGGTTATTCTTCATTATTTAATCCTCCTAGGGGCTTAGTTAGGCTTCCAAGGTGGCACAGTGGTAAAGACTCTGCCTGCCAATGCAGGAAACACAGGTTCTGTTCCTGGGTCGAAAAGTTCCTTTGCAGTAGGAAATCGTAACCTACTCCAGTATTCTTGCAGGAAAAATCCCATGGACAGAGGAGCCTGGCGGGCTACAGTCCACAGGGTCACAAAGAGTTGGATATGACTGGGCAACTGAGCACGCACACACACAGGGCTCGCTTAACTTAGACTGTGTGATGAAGACAAAAAAGCAGGTGGGGTGGGAGGGGTGCAACTGGAGGAGCATAAAGAAATGAAAATGATTTATTAACTACTGTTGAAAAGCTGCTGTAGCAGTTAGGGTGAATAAAAATTATGATTTATTAAGTGTTCTGTTAGTAATAAGATACCACAGAGGTTGGAAATACTCCTGTTTCACTTACTCTGAGAGCGCAGAGTCTTTGTGATGTTGGCTCTTCATAGTCATGAATCTGCAGCAGGACTGTCGTGTTGAGAGCAGGACAAATGGCTTCCCTGAATTCATCCACCTGAGCAGCTAACCCTGGGCCTCACCCATAATAGAACCAGTAAATATGTGTTGAATGAATACACCTTTTTAAACAAGCATACCAGGAGGAGTTGCTTCCCTAGTGGCTCGCTGGTAAAGAATCTATCTGCCAGTGAAGGAGATGCAGGTTTGATCTCTGGGTCAGGAAGATCCCTTGGAGTAGGAAATGGCAACTCACTCCAGTATTCTTGCCTGGGGAATCCCATGGACAGAGGAGCCTGGTGGGCTAACAGGGTCCCAGAGAGTCGGACAGGACTTACTGGCTAAACAACAACCAAGAGGGGTTACTTAGGTTAAAGTGTGACACCCGCCCCTGTTTAGCCATGTATTCCAAAAGCGGGGTCCTTGCATCTTTGGAACCTTTGCTACCTGTTCTCAGGGGCTACAGGCCCTTGTCTGGAGGGGAGATGTGATATTTTAATAACAGTCAAAAGTCATACAGAAGCAGGTCTAAATATGGGAAACACCTTTTCTAGTTTTAAAGTTTTTAGAATGATTTATAAAATGAAAAGCTGTATTCATTTTCTTATGTGACTTGTAACTGGCTGTGAAGGAGGTTCGTAAAAAAATCTTTTAAGCAGATGTAACATCACTGTAGATATTAGTAAGATTCTTTTGAAGGGCAACACTTAAAAATAAAAAGTTCTCTTTTGCTTAAAAGTTAAGCTATATTTACAACCCAGCATTTTGTTTTTCAGGTCTGTGATTTTTAAATTAGGTAATCCTTGTTCATTTGTGTTCTTTATTATCTAAAGTTGTGGACTACATTTAATAAGAGTTGTCATTTTTCTTACATTTCAATTTTATACATGTTATACCCTAATAAAGTTGTTGTGGATTTTTTTTTCCCTATCTCTGCAAAAAATTTTGAGAGACAGTGTTTTTATAAATAGTGCCTATAATATCACATTGAAATGAAAAGTCGTGGCTTAGATATCATTTTCTCTAGAGAAGTTAGAATTTAATAAAACTTTCTCTGTAAGAGGTGTAGTATTTTGAGAAGGAACCTTACTCTTCTGTTTCCCAGTTTAATGTTATATCTCCTGAAAAGTGTTATCTCATATAAATAATTGCATGGTAGAGGCTTTGTGAATTTCACGAATTTGTACATGGTCGCTTTTCCAATTCATTCTGCATATTAGATTCATCTTCCAAAAATATCCCTTCCCTTCTGTTGCCCAATTCAGAGGTTTTAGTGGGCTTCATTTCCTATGAAGCACTGATTCAGACTTTAGACAGCTTAAAGTCACCCGGAAAGCACATTAGCACTCAGATTGCAGGTTGGTGCTTCCAAAATTTTTAATTCACTAGATCTGGGTGGGCCACACAGAATTTGCATTTTTAACATATTCCTGTGGGTGATGCTGATACTTATGGTTCCTTAACTAAAGTTTCAAACACATTGTTCTAGCTGGCATTCATTATCTCCTACAAATCTAGCTCCGTTTGCTGGAGTCACATCCCTTAAATTAGGAAGGATTCTGTTTGCTGAAAAGCAAAACTTGCATAGTTACTGTCTCCAAACCACACTCTATTTTATCCTTCTCAAATGGAATGTCTTTTCATTTTCTCAGATTCTGTGCCACCATGGAGCTGTCTCACATTCCCAACTTTTACTGGTCTCTGCTATCTCCAGAATCACCTGGCTTTGATTGTTTCTGTCATTGACCTGTGTGTTGCTAATTTCATGAGCTTGGTTATCTTCCAACTAGAGTCTAAACTCCTCCTCTGTATGGAGACAGCTTTTTTTATTGCATAGGGTCATGGCCCAGAATTTAACAGTGGAAGACAGTGTGTCTTAAATATAACCAAAATGAGAAACAATTATATCACCAAAATTGTTTACAATCTACTCAGATGGTAAGGCACGATGGCAGAGTAGAAACCTTTCTGAGCTTCCCTTTCCACCTGTGAAATGGAAATGGCAGGTCGTTCCCTTTTGCAGATTTCTTCTAAGAATTAAAGTAGAAGATGAATCTCTCCATGATTCCTGGTACATAGCATTAGTCAATAATAGTATTTACTGGCAAGAAGGGATTGATTCAAGGAATGGGTTGAGAAAAGAGGTTGTTGGTGAGAACTGGTTTTGAAAAGTCCCTTCCAGGAAAGAAAAGGAAGCTTGAACTGCAGTATTGCCGTGTTAATCCATAGCTTGTATTTTCTGTTACCTCCCTTCTTAGATGTTATTGCCAAAATCCTTGCTTCCTGTCGTGGAGAAGAAAGCATTCTTTTCCTTTTTTCAACTGTTGTCTCACAGAAGTGATACTCATGCTTAGGGAAACCAGGGAGAGGACGTCCATTCATCAGTGGCCAGTTACCTCTGGATCCTGGTCTGGTGTCACACAAACACTCAGATTTGCGGGGAGGAAAAAAGGCGGAGGAGAAGAATGAAATCTAAAATGTCTTAAGGGCATAGAAAGAAATGTTTTGTGAGCTGAAGAAACTGAAAATGTTTCATTCAGAGATAGCTACGGGTATAAATTTAGCTCAATAATTAGGCATATGGTGCTTTCATTTAGAAAGTATCTACACCCTGTGTGATAAGATTCGTTGATTATTAGAGCTGCTGCAGCTTTAACTACATCAGCCGCAGAGATTCCTAGAGCATTTAAAACAAGAATTGAAGAGTGAAATGGAAAACAGAATTAATAACTTGTTCCTGGTTAGTTTTAATCTGCTCTTTATTAACTTTGTGGTTTATGCCTGGAGGATTAGATTTGGAAACAAAACACCAACTAGTGTTCTTAAAGTTTACTTTTTTTATTGGAACATTATATTAAAGACTTTCTGAAGAGTGTTTTGGCTGAATTTAGTTTTAACATAAGCGGTAATATCTAAGTTCTAATGATTCAACCTAAAACAATAGAAAACTTTTGATCAATCATATCTATAAGTTTTTTTTTTAAGTTAGATTTTCAAAGCAGAATTTGTTTAATAGAAACAGTTAAGAAGTAAAGGTATGCTTGTTTGCCATGAGTTTATTTACTCTACTTTTTTTTCTAGCTTTCCTTTTTTCATGCCATCCCCACCTCTCAGGCCATCTGTTTTTCCCTATCTTAGAATTTAAACCTGTTTGCCATTGGTAGAAAGGAAAATAGGAAAAGTTAAAATCAAGAGGCATTTGCATTGCCCATGCCTTGTCAAATGCTTCTAAAATTGAAAACCAATAGATAATCCTAATTTTATAAATAGGAAAGAGTCCTATTCCAAGATACAACATGGTGTGATAAGCTTAAATACAGAAGTTTAAGAACAACTGCCCTTAGTGGAGTAGGGAAGAGAGACGCTATTCATCTCTTTCTTTCTTAATGCTTTTTTAATACAGCTTCACTAGAATATGCCTGTAAATCGGGGTTTCTGTGTATGTGTTTCTGTGGTTGTAGTTCTCCACCCACCTGTGATCTGGAGAATTACACTCTAGGTTTTTGTAAGGTACAGGCACTAGAATTTGGACATTTAGAAGGGACTTCTGTGGGGACTAGGAAGAAGTTTGATAAACAGTAATACCAGGATGAGTTAACTAGTTGCAGATTCCTTATCAGGAAAACTGCTCTCTGCATGTGTGTGTTTTTGATAAGGGAAGGTTTTGACCTAAATCCGCTACTTTGACTTTGATGTGGTAATAGAGTTTTAGGATTTTAGGGCTAAGCACACCATACAAGTACTCAGGTACTGGTTTTAGCTGTCTTAATTGAGCTTAACATAGCTGTGTTTTTCTGTCATTCTTTTTGCCTGTGCTGTTAATTGTCGCCCATCCTTTTTTGTTTTCTGTTGGAGAGGTGGTGCTGATGACGCAGAAGCAGAAGGTAGCACAAACAGGATTACACATATTACATGTCACATTACTAGTGCCCTTAGTAATCCGGAAGTGACTGTGCTTCTCAGCCAGGTCCAAGGAGCACTCTGGCTTCTTGGAACCTTAAGAAGTGGATTCCAGACGTTAGCACTGCACACAGACAGATCTACTTTTCCCTGACCTGCCAGTACTTGCTGCTAGGTTTTAGAATTCCTGAGGGAGAAAGCTGTCCAGTTATATGATTGGTTAACATATTTGTGGGTCTTTGGCTCTCAGTGGAATTGCTTGGAAGCTATCTCAGGAATTAATGCCTTTGATTGATTTGAACTCTCAGGTATCATCATAGTGTTGCTCGAATTTTCCGAAACACTGGAGGATTTTTGCAGACAGCACTTTCAGGAGCTGATGTGAAGGTGGTAAACTAAAGTGGCATGGAGGGAAGGTTCTTCCTCTACTTCCAGGTAGATTACAGCACCTGTACCTCACCTGGAGTATCCTGTCTTCACAAAACCCAGGGGCACAGCACACGTTAGTGATCCTAAAAGAGAGTGTATATAATGCACTCTGGTTTTCTATCCTCACATAACAAGACCCCAAGTTAGCTATTTCTTTATTAAACCAAATTTTGCCTTAATCCTGGAGGAGGAAATGGCAACCCACTCCAGTATTCTTGCCTGGAAAATTCCACGGACAGAGGAGCCTGGAAGGCCTCAAAATGTCCATGGGGCCGCAAAAGAGTTGCACATGACAGAGTGACTAACACTTTGCCTTAATCTCTAAAATGAGGATTTTTTTTTTTTTTTGCTTAGTTGACTCAAACTTTAACTATTAGTTTGCAGGTATGTCTTTGTGGTTGTTGGGTCGCTCAGTCGTGTCCGGCTCTTTGTGACCCCATGGACTGCAAGTACTCCAGGCCGCCCTGTCCTTCACCATCTCCCGGAGCTTGCTCAAACTCATGTCCATTGAGTCAGTGATGCCATCCCACCATCTCGTCCTCTGTCATCCCCTTCTCCTTCTGCCTCAATCTTTCCCAGCATCAGGGTCTTTTCTAAGTAAGACCCTGGTGTATAAAACTGAACAGTGTGAAAAGGTATGTTTTCCTTATGAATAGCAACAACAACTGTAACATAGCTGATAATTTTCACTTTTTCTCTAGATTTAAAATTGTAATGGCAGTCAAGACTAAATATTTAATAAAAAATACAGCTGCTCAGTTATACTCTAAAAGATGCTCCCTTCTTTCTCCCAGTAGAATGCATGTGTTAACTTTCCTTGTTCTGAGAACAGTCTCTCCTTAAGTGATTTTCTGGGTAGCTTGCTCTATATATAATTAAAACAACCAGTAACTAGATTTTTACAGTCTTCATCTTTGTGTGGATTGTCTTTCCTTTATCTGCTGTTTTAATTCTAGAGTGGTGAGATATATGAAAGTAAATTACATGATACCATTTGTGGAGTATTTACTTCTTGTTAGGCACAGTGCTAACCACTTTCCATGCATAAACTCATTTAATTCTCAGAACAGCCCTGTGAGTTCAGTATTATTTTCCCAGTTTTAGATACAGGAAGTTGAGGGACACAAGGTCAAGCAGGTTGCCCAGGGTTACAGAGCTCTTGGGTCCTTACCTGGCATTAGACATGGCTCATCTGGCCATCCTGGCACATGTCCCACTCACTGTGCTCGCCACAGTCAGTGCCCCTCAGCCTCCCCACCCCGACCCCCATACCTTGAGACCCTTGAGGATCTTACCCAGGGTGAAAGCCCTGGAACACCTGTGACAGTCACTCCTCTGCCTGAGAAGTGTGGAGGGGGGAGCAGGAGTGTGAAGCTTGACACTGTTTCCATCTCAGCTTGTGGCAAAAAGCGTGCTGGCGTTTGGGAGATTTTTTTTGGTTTGGGTTTTTTATATTTAATTCTCGAAGTAAAACCCATAATCAGTTCATTTGGAAATGCTTTTCTTAAGAGTAATATTATATCCAACATTAAGCATAAGTTTATTAGTGTGTATTAATGTATGTGTGTAGACATTAATAATATGTATATGCATAATATATATATAAATACATGATTATGTATGTGTATGTATATAATTATCTAAATAATACCTGACGCACTAATGGAAGAAATTGGGAGTTCAGGAAAGTTGTTTAAATCAAAGTGGAGAGGAAAAGTGGACCCTGAAAGAAAGTCTGAACTTGCTTCCTTCCTCACCCTCATCTTGGGACAACTATGACTCCTATAAGCTATCGGATGTGATGATGATATGGCCATTTCTTTGTGCTTATTTTGGCTGCCCTGGACCTTCATTGCAGCATGCAGGCTTTCTCCAGTTGCAGTGAGCGGGGGCTACTCTCTGGATGGGGTGGGAGGGCTTCTCATTGCAGTGACTTCTGTCGTCGCAGAGCATGGCCTGTAGGCTCATGGGCTTTGGTAGTTGTGGTGCTTGGTCTTAGTAGTTGCAGCTCTGGGACTTAGTTGCTCTGTGGGCTGGGTAGTTGGGGCTCGTGGGCTTTAGAGCTCAGGCTTGGTAGTTGTGGCACACAGGTTTAGTTGCACCACGGCTTGTGGAATCTTCCCAGACCAGGGGTCAAACCTGTGTCCCCTGCATTGCAAGGCATGTTCTTAACCACCGGACCACCAAACAAATCTTAAATTTTAGAATGAATAATCTTGCAATAACTTACTTTTCAAGTGAGACTTTCCATTGTGTGACTATATTAAATGAGATGTGTATTTTAAATTCATAATGAGGTTTATTGCCAAAACAGATCTGTGAGTCAGAGTAACACATTATTACTGACTTGACACTCAGGTTTTATATAGGAATGATCACAAAGACTTGTTTAATTGGTCCTGTGATGATACACCAGGTCCTAGAACTCTTTCTAAAAGTGTATGCAAGTGGGTCAATGCAGTAATCATACACATGTGAATTTTTTTTTAAATAACCTTAATATCATTTTCCTTTAATAAACTAAGAAATGTTAGCCAACAATGTCCTCATAGAACTATTTAGGAGAACCATGCTGTGCAAGGCATTGCAGGAACAGCAGTAAGCAGGACAGATGGAACCACTGTGTGTCTGGAATCCAGAGGGATCAGGAGCAAGGATAAATGCTGTGGTGGGGGAATTGGAGAGTGTGGTGGGAGCATCTGATAGGGACAGTAAGCTCAGGTTTGGGGGGTTCAGGAATTCTTTCTAAAAGTAGGAAAGGATTAGAGAAACCTGAACATGAGTAGGACCTAGGCCACTGAAGGGCCGTTTCCTTGTAGAAAATAGCTATTAGGTCTGGCCAAGGAGCTGAACCTGGGACATGGCAGTTGAGAAGATAATGCTAAGGAGTGGTCCAGAGAAGTAAAACAGAGAATGGATCTTGAAAGGTGTTTAGACTTTATCCTGAGATCACTGGGAGCCATGGGAAGTTTTAATTTGGGGAAATAATATCAAATTTGCATTTTTGGAAAAGACTGGAGTCAAGGGCAAGTGTTAGAAGACTCTGAGGCAATCTAGGTGAGAGGTAATAATGGCCTAAATGCGCAAAAGTAGTGAGGACAGCGTGAACAGGTCCTAGAGATATTTTGTTTTAATATTTACAGAACATTGCATTTATATTGGAGGGGTGGGGTGGGGAACAGAGTCAAAAATGGTTCTCAGGTTCCTGGCTTGCACAAGAGTTTTGGTGACAGTGGGGACCCAAGGGAAGCAGAGAAGTGGGGAGGTGTGGTGGATTTGATTTCGGGTGTTCTGCATTAAATGGGAAAGATATCCATGTGGAGAAGGTCCCACAGGCAGTTGGAAGCACACTGTAAGCCCTGCAAAGAGAGAGGTAAACTAGAGTTATCAATCTTAAGATCATCAGCCTGTGGAAGTAAATAAGTTCCGTTGAGGGTAGAGAGTCCTGTTAGAGTTCAGGGCCTAAAGTCTGAAGAACAGCAACATTTAAGGGATGCAGAGAGAAAGAGGCAGTAGAAAACCTTAGCCATAAACTAGAGTATGACACCCTAGAGCATTTTTGGATATTTTCTGTTTTAAGTGGTGAGTCTCAGCAGTGTCAAATGTTGCTGAAAGGCAAGAGGGCTGAGAATTTGGGTTTGGTAACAAGAAGGTAGAGGGCTGGAGCATCTGCAGTGGACTCTTTGGGGTTGGAGCCTTGTAATGGAGGTAAAGAAGGACAGAGACAGGAAGGCTGCCGTGAGCAGGACTAGAGAGATGGGGATGGCAGCTGCGAGATGACAAGGGACAATGGGAAGTCTGAGGAGAGAAACAAAGTAGCCTGCTGGGCCCTGCTGAGCACACGTGTGGGGCTGGCGGCCGTGGATTTGCTATGGCCCCATCTGCTCACTTGTTGGTTTTTTCTTTTTCCGTTAGCAGGATTCAGCCACTCTGCCGTGTTTGGGGAAGGTGGACAGAGCAGATGACCTAGTCTTGGGCTTTCCCTAAGTGTTTGAAACAGAAGACATATGGTCCCAAGTGCTTTTTTGGAGAATCTGTTAGAGTCTCATGTTTATAAGGATATAAATTCAATCAACTTAGGTTAGAGAAAATAAGGAGAGATGTATATTATAAAGATAAGAGGAATTACTCTCATGGATCCAGGTCAGGTGGTGTACCACAACCTCAGAGGGCCTGGAATTAGGAATCTGCAGCACACTTGAAACCAAGTCTGTTATTCCTCCTGGGCTTGATCGTTTGCAGACATACCTGCTTTATTCTTTCCTCTGCAAACAAATTTACATGGCCAGTGGGTTAAAGGACTGATAGAGGTTCTAAAAAGCATCTCAGAGATTCAGTTCCAAATTTCCAGAACAGAGGATCAGATCTAGCTATAATCAGCTGTGGCCAAGGGGCGGAGAATTGGTTTTTAGCCCCAGCACAGCCAGGGTGCAGAGCCTCTTGAGCATTGGGGAGAAGAGGGTTGCCTGGCTACACGGAGATCTCCATCATCTCTGTTGCACCCAGATGCATTTTTCTTATTGGAAGTTTCTCTGGTGTGGGACTGCTTGTTAGAGGCAGATTGGATTTCTGCTGTGTATTCACTACGGAAAGTTCTACTGTCATGAAATTACAGTTCACCAGTATTAGTATCACCGGGGACTTCCCCAGCTTCCCCAGTGGTTCAGCAATAAAGAATCCACCAGCAGGGCTGGAGATGCAAGAGACACGGGTTCAATCCCTGGATCAGGAAGATACCCTGGAGGAGCAAATGGCAACCCACTCCCAGTATTCTTGCCCAGGAAATACCATGGACAGAGAAGCCTGGCCAGGCTATAGCTTATAGGGTCGAAAAGAGTCAGACAGGACTTAGAAACTGAGCACACACACAGGTATTAGTATCTTCATATTGTTCCAGTAACTGTGATACAAACCTACCTGAAAAATACCAGTTCATGAGCCAGACCTTCCCTGAGAGGTTCATTATTTAATAGCCTACCATACTGCTGCCTTGATTCCAAGTTTACAGTAACAACAAAAAGTCCTAACAGTCATCTTCTTTTGAAATCCTACCTGCCCATCAAAATACAACTTCAATGTTATCAGTTCCACAAATTCTAACCTGTTCCTATCCCCCTTCAGCAGAAAATCACTTGTGTTACTGTGCTCTGACGGCCTGCTTTGTTTAATTCTCTGTACTATGTCTATTACAGTTTTACTGTTAAAGGCAGCATGTGCAAGAGAGGGAGATGAAGGCACTTGTGGCTATGTCACTTAGGGACAGCCTTACCCTATGTTAAGTACACAACTCTTTGAGCCTTTCTCATCTGATAAAGGGAGGATAATGCCTGCCTTCCTTGGCTATTAGGACCCAGTGATGAGTGGATGCAAAACTATTTGCCTCCACTATGATGTAGATATTGAGTATTTAAGAAAATAGTTTGGAGGTTGAAGAACCAGGTTTCTAAAACCCCTATCTACCGCTTTGTAATTTGTGGCATAGAAGTGGGTGAATTACTGTTCTTTCTTGTCTCCGGCATATCCTGTGCTGTTAGGTTTCTTGTAGCTCTGCAACAAATTATCACAAACATAGCAACTTAAAGCAATACAAATCACTATCTCACAGAGCCTGAGTGGGCTTGTTTTTGGGTTTCTCTGCACTGGGTCTCATAAGGCCAAATCAAGGCGTCAGAGTCTTAATCTGCAGACTTTGGAGGAGGTTCCTCTCAGAGTTTCATTCAAACTTGTTGCAAAATTCAGTTCCTTGTAACTGTAGAGCTGAGGTCCCCACTTTCTTGCTTGGCTGTCAGCCAGGAGCCTCTCAGCTCCTAGAGGCTGCCTGCCTTCACGTTGAGATAACCTCTCTATCTTCAAACTGGCGATGTCACATTGAGTGTGGCGAATCTCTCACTGAACCTCTGACTTGTCCCTTTGCTGTATCTCCTCAGTCTCCAGCTGAAAAATGTTTTCGGCTTCTAAGGGCTCAGGTGATTAGGTGTGCCCAAATACTGTGTATTTTAAGGTTGCTCATCTCTGTATTTTAAGGTTGTCTTAATTGTCCTTGAGTAACTATCATTACATTTGCAGACTTTCTTTTTGCCCTGTGAAACAACATATTTACGGGCCAAGGGAATGGGCCTCTTTGGGGGATTTCTTCTAACCACCCGTGGGTATTATGTGTGATCCTGATGTGGCACTAACTGCATGCAGCCCCTTACACACAAAAGTTACTCAGCAGCCATTGGTGAATTGTGGCCTGTTGCTGTGGTTTGTGATCAACCAAGCTGTTACCGCGGAGATATTTTGTCCCTCAGGTTACGGGTAGAGGAAAGCAAACCAAAAGAAACCAGGTTTTATAGTCGTTTTGTGTATGTTCCTGTTGTTTAGTCCCTAAGTCATGTCCAATTCTTTGCAACCTCATGGACTGTAAAGCCTTCCAGGCTCCTCTGCCCATGGGATTCTCCAGGCAAGAATACTGGAGTGGGTTGCCATTTCCTTCTGCAATGGATCTTCCTGACCCGGGGGTCAAATCCACATCTCCTGCCCGTGTCTCCTGCATTACAGGCAGATTCTTTACTGCTGAGCCACCAAGTATACCCAGCTCTAATTGCTGTAATGCAGGTAAACAGGAAAAAGAAACCAGAGATGATGTATCCGCATGTAAAAGAGTATTGGTAAATAAGAAAAATATTCTACTTCATTCTTAGAGCTTTTCTTGAAGCCTTTGATAAAGTACCTTATTTTAATTTCATTACCGTTTTTATTTTACAAATGAATATTTTGAACTTGGATGTGTGTAGTACCCAATGTTATAGACTTAAAAATCTTGAGTGAAAAGTATTTCTGATTTGTGTCTGTTCTCCGTATGTCATAGCAAGTGTAGTATACAAGTTAGGAGCCCAAACTCTGGAGCCAGACTCCTTGGGCTTGACTTCCTTGTTTGTCTCTTCTGTGTCCAGTGACCTTGGGAAACTAACTTAACCTCTCTGTACTAACTCTGAAACTAACTTAACCTTGTGGGTTCCTCATCTGTAAAATAAGCCCTACTTCATAGAGTTGTCATTGATGGTCAGATGGAGTTGTGCCTAGTACACGTGCTGTGTAACTCTTAGGATTATTGTTCTAATCAAACAGTTTATTTTAATCATTCCTTCTCAACCAGGGATATTTTGTCCTCTCCCCCGAGACTGGCTGTCACAGTGGGATTATGTGCTCCAGGCATCTAGTGGATAGAGGCCAGGGATCCTGCTAGAAACATCCTGCAATGCACAGAAAAGCCCCCTGCAACATAGAACTCTGTCTACCCAAAATGTCAGTAAAACAGAGGCTGAAACCCTGTTTTAAACCAGTGACCTTATATGGTTTGAGTAACACCTTCATTTGCAAATGAGACACTCATGTTTCATTAGTGACTTTTGACACTGAATATCTTCATCCTTGACAGCCATGGAGCTCTGAGTTCCACAGTAAAATAATAATAATAGTAGTAATAACATTTTTCCAGCATTTAAAAAAGATCTTACTTTATCTACTTGTCTATTTTTATATGTAACACAAAGTTTACAAGAATGTGCTTAACCTCTGAATACACAATTGGGTATAAGATACACTTTGTTCTTGTGAAGAAATTGACAGAATTTCTAATTTGCCTAATTTACAGACTTTCCAGTGAGCTTTTTTCTGGAGATTATAGGAAAGAAATTACTTGAATTTGACTTGAATTTGGATATTTGCTGTTACTATGTATGTTGAACGGAGAAGGCGATGGCAACCCACTCCAGTACTCTTGCCTGGAAAATCCCATGAATGGAGGAGCCTGGTGGGCTGCAGTCCATGGGGTCGCTAGGAGTCAGACACGACTGAGTGACTTCACTTTCACGCATTGGAGAAGGAAATGGCAACCCACTCCAGCGTTTTTGCCTGGAGAATACCAGGGACAGGGGAGCCTGGTGGGCTGCCGTCTCTGGGGTCGCACAGAGTCAGACACAACTGAAACGACTTAGCAGCAGCAGCATGTATGTTGAAACAGAGTACAGACAAGATAAATACCCATTATAGTTGCCAATTTAGAAATTACCTACATTGTAGTGTATGGTCTAGAAAGGCCAGAAACATTTGCGCCATGTCATTTTTATTTCTGACTGTTATATAAAGCTTGTGTGTTGTCTTCAATCCCCACCTCCCTCTTACATGTATCGGATGACTTAGAATATGCCTCAGCTAGTCCTTCCTCTCCATTACCCCCCAACCTTGTTACCTCTACCTCAGGTTTTAGCTACTTAAGCCATCTTTCTCACGATCCAGGACTATATTTATCCATTCTCCCTTTTCATAGAATTTGCCCTTTTGATGACTGGGTCAGTTAGTCTTCAATACCTGCGCTGCAACTAGGGTGCAGGGAACTACAGGAACTGACTTCCAGGAGGGAAAGCAAAGAATCTGGGTGCGTTCCCTTAGCTTCCTCTCTGTTGTCTGCCTGACGAAATTGAGAACCACAGGACAGAAACACAACAACCTGCAGCTGTAAATCATTATGGTCATGCTGGGCACCAAGTAGGTGCTAGTATGTGCTCAGAAATACTTGATTACATGATGTGATGCACATGCTAAGTATTGGTAAAACTTGTGATTGTATGTAATAGAAATAGATTTTCCTTGTTGTAATTAAATTCTTGGCTCATAAGTATCAGCAAAAGGAGAGTTCCTTGCAGTGAAGATGACATCCACTCTGTTCTTTTTGGGTCATTATGTTATGTATTAGGCTTCCTTGGTGGCTCAAACAGTAAAAAGAATCTGCCTGCAGTGCAAGAGACCTCGGTTCAATCCCTGGGTCGAGAAGATTCCCCTGGAGAGGAAATGGTTACACACTCCAGTATTCTTGGCTGGAGAATTCCACGGCAGGCTACAGTCCATGGGGTCGCAAAGAATTGGACACAACTGTGTGACTAACGCTTTCACATATTATGCATCATGTACCTGTAGAGGTTCAAAGAGAAACACCTAGACACTTCATTTAAAAGGAAAAAACAAAATGTTTTTGAATACACACCATATCAGCCATATTTTGTCTTCAGGGCTGGAAACTAGGAAAAGCCGTTTACAGCAGAATTACACTTTTTAATGTGGTCTTTTGTTAAACTTCAAAACTTTGTTTTTATGACACTCTTTAGAAGTGGTAGAACTGTGATAACTAATTCTTCACAGACTTCATGATGAAGAGGGATTAGTTTTAGCAGGAACTGGCATCCTTCAAGGCTTTGGATCATCTCTGTGATCTCAGACTGTTAGAATGGAGAACTTTATCCGTCGGTGGCCACCTCGCTATGGACTTAGCTGCATCTTTGAACCCTGAAAGATCAAACTACACAGCAGTTGAAAATGAATTAAGGCCTTCCTTCAGTTTTGGAATGACTGTTACCTGAATCTTATTTGGCCACTTCATAATTTAGAGCCTTGTGATGAAGACATTGTGGAAAAACTCTTTAACAGCTTTACCAGTGAAACTGGTAATAGGGAAATGCTTAAGTTTCTCCCTGGAGAATTAGTTGATCTGGGGGAGGGAGACCTTGGATTACAATGAATCAGCACTTACACATATTCTTCTATGGAAAGGACCGGTAAACAGGCTTGGCTCCACAGCAGATGTCACAGGACCATGCCTCTTGCTCGTTTAGTGTGGAGCATGGCATTTTTTTGTGATGGACCAGGCCATTGGCTTGAGGGGTAGAGACAGAGATGAAGATCTCTATCTGGGCTGAAGATAGAGATCATGCTAGGAAGGCAGTTCAAGAACTGGCTACCAGTAGTCCCAAGGGTGGAGCTAAGCTGTGAATCCAGGTTTCAAGAAGAATGCCAGCATCAAGGCATATGATAGTAGTCCTGGGTCTAAGCTGAGCAGAGCCTGGGACCCAGAAGTCCAAGTCAGAGAAGAAAACAGCAGGACCAGAATTCCAGCAATTACTAACACTGATAAGACTTACAGCACAACAGACAGCTGTGTACTGGACTTGTAATGGAGGTAAAGAAGGACAGAGACAGGAAGGCTGCCGTGAGCAGGACTAGAGAGATGGGGATGGCAGCTGCGAGATGACAAGGGACAATGGGAAGTCTGAGGAGAGAAACAAAGTAGCCTGCTGGGCCCTGCTGAGCACACGTGTGGGGCTGGCGGCCGTGGATTTGCTATGGCCCCATCTGCTCACTTGTTGGTTTTTTCTTTTTCCGTTAGCAGGATTCAGCCACTCTGCCGTGTTTGGGGAAGGTGGACAGAGCAGATGACCTAGTCTTGGGCTTTCCCTAAGTGTTTGAAACAGAAGACATATGGTCCCAAGTGCTTTTTTGGAGAATCTGTTAGAGTCTCATGTTTATAAGGATATAAATTCAATCAACTTAGGTTAGAGAAAATAAGGAGAGATGTATATTATAAAGATAAGAGGAATTACTCTCATGGATCCAGGTCAGGTGGTGTACCACAACCTCAGAGGGCCTGGAATTAGGAATCTGCAGCACACTTGAAACCAAGTCTGTTATTCCTCCTGGGCTTGATCGTTTGCAGACATACCTGCTTTATTCTTTCCTCTGCAAACAAATTTACATGGCCAGTGGGTTAAAGGACTGATAGAGGTTCTAAAAAGCATCTCAGAGATTCAGTTCCAAATTTCCAGAACAGAGGATCAGATCTAGCTATAATCAGCTGTGGCCAAGGGGCGGAGAATTGGTTTTTAGCCCCAGCACAGCCAGGGTGCAGAGCCTCTTGAGCATTGGGGAGAAGAGGGTTGCCTGGCTACACGGAGATCTCCATCATCTCTGTTGCACCCAGATGCATTTTTCTTATTGGAAGTTTCTCTGGTGTGGGACTGCTTGTTAGAGGCAGATTGGATTTCTGCTGTGTATTCACTACGGAAAGTTCTACTGTCATGAAATTACAGTTCACCAGTATTAGTATCACCGGGGACTTCCCCAGCTTCCCCAGTGGTTCAGCAATAAAGAATCCACCAGCAGGGCTGGAGATGCAAGAGACACGGGTTCAATCCCTGGATCAGGAAGATACCCTGGAGGAGCAAATGGCAACCCACTCCCAGTATTCTTGCCCAGGAAATACCATGGACAGAGAAGCCTGGCCAGGCTATAGCTTATAGGGTCGAAAAGAGTCAGACAGGACTTAGAAACTGAGCACACACACAGGTATTAGTATCTTCATATTGTTCCAGTAACTGTGATACAAACCTACCTGAAAAATACCAGTTCATGAGCCAGACCTTCCCTGAGAGGTTCATTATTTAATAGCCTACCATACTGCTGCCTTGATTCCAAGTTTACAGTAACAACAAAAAGTCCTAACAGTCATCTTCTTTTGAAATCCTACCTGCCCATCAAAATACAACTTCAATGTTATCAGTTCCACAAATTCTAACCTGTTCCTATCCCCCTTCAGCAGAAAATCACTTGTGTTACTGTGCTCTGACGGCCTGCTTTGTTTAATTCTCTGTACTATGTCTATTACAGTTTTACTGTTAAAGGCAGCATGTGCAAGAGAGGGAGATGAAGGCACTTGTGGCTATGTCACTTAGGGACAGCCTTACCCTATGTTAAGTACACAACTCTTTGAGCCTTTCTCATCTGATAAAGGGAGGATAATGCCTGCCTTCCTTGGCTATTAGGACCCAGTGATGAGTGGATGCAAAACTATTTGCCTCCACTATGATGTAGATATTGAGTATTTAAGAAAATAGTTTGGAGGTTGAAGAACCAGGTTTCTAAAACCCCTATCTACCGCTTTGTAATTTGTGGCATAGAAGTGGGTGAATTACTGTTCTTTCTTGTCTCCGGCATATCCTGTGCTGTTAGGTTTCTTGTAGCTCTGCAACAAATTATCACAAACATAGCAACTTAAAGCAATACAAATCACTATCTCACAGAGCCTGAGTGGGCTTGTTTTTGGGTTTCTCTGCACTGGGTCTCATAAGGCCAAATCAAGGCGTCAGAGTCTTAATCTGCAGACTTTGGAGGAGGTTCCTCTCAGAGTTTCATTCAAACTTGTTGCAAAATTCAGTTCCTTGTAACTGTAGAGCTGAGGTCCCCACTTTCTTGCTTGGCTGTCAGCCAGGAGCCTCTCAGCTCCTAGAGGCTGCCTGCCTTCACGTTGAGATAACCTCTCTATCTTCAAACTGGCGATGTCACATTGAGTGTGGCGAATCTCTCACTGAACCTCTGACTTGTCCCTTTGCTGTATCTCCTCAGTCTCCAGCTGAAAAATGTTTTCGGCTTCTAAGGGCTCAGGTGATTAGGTGTGCCCAAATACTGTGTATTTTAAGGTTGCTCATCTCTGTATTTTAAGGTTGTCTTAATTGTCCTTGAGTAACTATCATTACATTTGCAGACTTTCTTTTTGCCCTGTGAAACAACATATTTACGGGCCAAGGGAATGGGCCTCTTTGGGGGATTTCTTCTAACCACCCGTGGGTATTATGTGTGATCCTGATGTGGCACTAACTGCATGCAGCCCCTTACACACAAAAGTTACTCAGCAGCCATTGGTGAATTGTGGCCTGTTGCTGTGGTTTGTGATCAACCAAGCTGTTACCGCGGAGATATTTTGTCCCTCAGGTTACGGGTAGAGGAAAGCAAACCAAAAGAAACCAGGTTTTATAGTCGTTTTGTGTATGTTCCTGTTGTTTAGTCCCTAAGTCATGTCCAATTCTTTGCAACCTCATGGACTGTAAAGCCTTCCAGGCTCCTCTGCCCATGGGATTCTCCAGGCAAGAATACTGGAGTGGGTTGCCATTTCCTTCTGCAATGGATCTTCCTGACCCGGGGGTCAAATCCACATCTCCTGCCCGTGTCTCCTGCATTACAGGCAGATTCTTTACTGCTGAGCCACCAAGTATACCCAGCTCTAATTGCTGTAATGCAGGTAAACAGGAAAAAGAAACCAGAGATGATGTATCCGCATGTAAAAGAGTATTGGTAAATAAGAAAAATATTCTACTTCATTCTTAGAGCTTTTCTTGAAGCCTTTGATAAAGTACCTTATTTTAATTTCATTACCGTTTTTATTTTACAAATGAATATTTTGAACTTGGATGTGTGTAGTACCCAATGTTATAGACTTAAAAATCTTGAGTGAAAAGTATTTCTGATTTGTGTCTGTTCTCCGTATGTCATAGCAAGTGTAGTATACAAGTTAGGAGCCCAAACTCTGGAGCCAGACTCCTTGGGCTTGACTTCCTTGTTTGTCTCTTCTGTGTCCAGTGACCTTGGGAAACTAACTTAACCTCTCTGTACTAACTCTGAAACTAACTTAACCTTGTGGGTTCCTCATCTGTAAAATAAGCCCTACTTCATAGAGTTGTCATTGATGGTCAGATGGAGTTGTGCCTAGTACACGTGCTGTGTAACTCTTAGGATTATTGTTCTAATCAAACAGTTTATTTTAATCATTCCTTCTCAACCAGGGATATTTTGTCCTCTCCCCCGAGACTGGCTGTCACAGTGGGATTATGTGCTCCAGGCATCTAGTGGATAGAGGCCAGGGATCCTGCTAGAAACATCCTGCAATGCACAGAAAAGCCCCCTGCAACATAGAACTCTGTCTACCCAAAATGTCAGTAAAACAGAGGCTGAAACCCTGTTTTAAACCAGTGACCTTATATGGTTTGAGTAACACCTTCATTTGCAAATGAGACACTCATGTTTCATTAGTGACTTTTGACACTGAATATCTTCATCCTTGACAGCCATGGAGCTCTGAGTTCCACAGTAAAATAATAATAATAGTAGTAATAACATTTTTCCAGCATTTAAAAAAGATCTTACTTTATCTACTTGTCTATTTTTATATGTAACACAAAGTTTACAAGAATGTGCTTAACCTCTGAATACACAATTGGGTATAAGATACACTTTGTTCTTGTGAAGAAATTGACAGAATTTCTAATTTGCCTAATTTACAGACTTTCCAGTGAGCTTTTTTCTGGAGATTATAGGAAAGAAATTACTTGAATTTGACTTGAATTTGGATATTTGCTGTTACTATGTATGTTGAACGGAGAAGGCGATGGCAACCCACTCCAGTACTCTTGCCTGGAAAATCCCATGAATGGAGGAGCCTGGTGGGCTGCAGTCCATGGGGTCGCTAGGAGTCAGACACGACTGAGTGACTTCACTTTCACGCATTGGAGAAGGAAATGGCAACCCACTCCAGCGTTTTTGCCTGGAGAATACCAGGGACAGGGGAGCCTGGTGGGCTGCCGTCTCTGGGGTCGCACAGAGTCAGACACAACTGAAACGACTTAGCAGCAGCAGCATGTATGTTGAAACAGAGTACAGACAAGATAAATACCCATTATAGTTGCCAATTTAGAAATTACCTACATTGTAGTGTATGGTCTAGAAAGGCCAGAAACATTTGCGCCATGTCATTTTTATTTCTGACTGTTATATAAAGCTTGTGTGTTGTCTTCAATCCCCACCTCCCTCTTACATGTATCGGATGACTTAGAATATGCCTCAGCTAGTCCTTCCTCTCCATTACCCCCCAACCTTGTTACCTCTACCTCAGGTTTTAGCTACTTAAGCCATCTTTCTCACGATCCAGGACTATATTTATCCATTCTCCCTTTTCATAGAATTTGCCCTTTTGATGACTGGGTCAGTTAGTCTTCAATACCTGCGCTGCAACTAGGGTGCAGGGAACTACAGGAACTGACTTCCAGGAGGGAAAGCAAAGAATCTGGGTGCGTTCCCTTAGCTTCCTCTCTGTTGTCTGCCTGACGAAATTGAGAACCACAGGACAGAAACACAACAACCTGCAGCTGTAAATCATTATGGTCATGCTGGGCACCAAGTAGGTGCTAGTATGTGCTCAGAAATACTTGATTACATGATGTGATGCACATGCTAAGTATTGGTAAAACTTGTGATTGTATGTAATAGAAATAGATTTTCCTTGTTGTAATTAAATTCTTGGCTCATAAGTATCAGCAAAAGGAGAGTTCCTTGCAGTGAAGATGACATCCACTCTGTTCTTTTTGGGTCATTATGTTATGTATTAGGCTTCCTTGGTGGCTCAAACAGTAAAAAGAATCTGCCTGCAGTGCAAGAGACCTCGGTTCAATCCCTGGGTCGAGAAGATTCCCCTGGAGAGGAAATGGTTACACACTCCAGTATTCTTGGCTGGAGAATTCCACGGCAGGCTACAGTCCATGGGGTCGCAAAGAATTGGACACAACTGTGTGACTAACGCTTTCACATATTATGCATCATGTACCTGTAGAGGTTCAAAGAGAAACACCTAGACACTTCATTTAAAAGGAAAAAACAAAATGTTTTTGAATACACACCATATCAGCCATATTTTGTCTTCAGGGCTGGAAACTAGGAAAAGCCGTTTACAGCAGAATTACACTTTTTAATGTGGTCTTTTGTTAAACTTCAAAACTTTGTTTTTATGACACTCTTTAGAAGTGGTAGAACTGTGATAACTAATTCTTCACAGACTTCATGATGAAGAGGGATTAGTTTTAGCAGGAACTGGCATCCTTCAAGGCTTTGGATCATCTCTGTGATCTCAGACTGTTAGAATGGAGAACTTTATCCGTCGGTGGCCACCTCGCTATGGACTTAGCTGCATCTTTGAACCTTGAAAGATCAAACTACACAGCAGTTGAAAATGAATTAAGGCCTTCCTTCAGTTTTGGAATGACTGTTACCTGAATCTTATTTGGCCACTTCATAATTTAGAGCCTTGTGATGAAGACATTGTGGAAAAACTCTTTAACAGCTTTACCAGTGAAACTGGTAATAGGGAAATGCTTAAGTTTCTCCCTGGAGAATTAGTTGATCTGGGGGAGGGAGACCTTGGATTACAATGAATCAGCACTTACACATATTCTTCTATGGAAAGGACCGGTAAACAGGCTTGGCTCCACAGCAGATGTCACAGGACCATGCCTCTTGCTCGTTTAGTGTGGAGCATGGCATTTTTTTGTGATGGACCAGGCCATTGGCTTGAGGGGTAGAGACAGAGATGAAGATCTCTATCTGGGCTGAAGATAGAAATCATGCTAGGAAGGCAGTTCAAGAACTGGCTACCAGTAGTCCCAAGGGTGGAGCTAAGCTGTGAATCCAGGTTTCAAGAAGAATGCCAGCATCAAGGCACATGATAGTAGTCCTGGGTCTAAGCTGAGCAGAGCCTGGGACCCAGAAGTCCAAGTCAGAGAAGAAAACAGCAGGACCAGAATTCCAGCAATTACTAACACTGATAAGACTTACAGCACAACAGACAGCTGTGTACTGGTTAGCTCCTTGTGGACAGGAAGTGAACCCAGCATTGGTCGTGTAGCTATAGGCGCGCAGGTGCTCATGAAAGGAATGAGGTCGGAATGAAGTTGGGACTTGGCATCCAGAGAGTCTTGTCTGGGAGCAGTTGCACCCCGCTGCCCCACCGTATCTGTTCTGGAGTTTGCTCTCTACCTGGCTGACAGGGGTTGGGTCTGCTTCCTTCTCTGTGAGCACGTCCTGCAGGAGCCGGCTAGCGGCTAGCAGGCTGAGGCTAAGACTACTGCATCGCCCTCACTATTGCCCAGGGTACCTATTTACCGGTTGTGTGTTTGACCTCTTACTACATTTCAAGACCTCAGATCTTTGCCAGTAAAATTTTAAAGTGAGTAGTTAGTTCCTAGGAAGGTATCCTTCTAAGACAGGGCTAAGGGAACAGGCAGGAGGGACACATCCCTCACAACTCCTGACAGAGCATCCTGGGAGAACGCAGAATATTCTCCTTGTTCTGAGATGCATTTTAAACAAGGATATTCTAAATCATGGTAGAGAGTCCTAAGCCAAGGACAGTGTTTTATATTCAGTGCTAGGAATGTATTTTCTGTCGACAGTAGAAGGTCATACTTCTCTATTTGGAACAACAGTCTTGTTTCCAGAAATGAAGGATATGGAATTCTAATATTGTTCAAACAATGAGAAGAAAATACACAGTATAAAACAGTTGGTTTATATGGAAATTGATAGTTAAAGATCACAAATACACTAACCTATTTTAAACAAGATTTGGTGTAGTTATAATAGGAAAAGGCTGTATTCTATCATATACACACATATTTTTGAGGGCGATGAGATAAATTTTACATTTGAGAGAGAGAAATTGTAACTCAGCTATGATGCTCCATAAAAGTAGATAAAAACTAAACATTTCAACTAGTATTGTTAGTTTTACTCACAGAAGCACAATATTTAGTGAAAATACTATATTATGTATTAAAAATAAGAATGTGATGCAACTGTTAAGGCAATTCAGTTTTTACCATACTGTGGATAAATTCTATTATAGAAGATGCCTGAACTAATATTTGGGATTTTCATCCAAAAATATAATCTTCTTCTTTGATAACAGTATTTACTTGAACAGTTTATCCCATTTTGAACAAATATTTTATTTTTTTTCAAGGAAGGTGGATGAAAACAACTCAGATTGCCCCTTGAAGTTATTGTCTTCTGGGTAAATCCCGAAATCCTGACTACATAATTTTTCTTTTTTTAATGATTTATGCATGTACCCCTACTGGTATTTTAAACCTTGAACAAAGGACTCAAGCTCCCATAATTTCTTTGACAAATCATACTATTTCTTATTATACAACTTTTCTGAACAAACCTTCAGAATAGTTTCAGCTATGAAACAATATTATGAAAAGAAATAATTCAGAGAAAAACTTCCTATCTCCCCAGATTGGGGGTATGGTATGAGTCCAATTTTGATCTGATCACTCAGGTTTTTAAAACGGTAGTTACTCACACGTTAAATTCATCAGTGATTGGTAATCAGTGAGGTAAGTGACAAAACAGCCTTAGTCTGAATCTGAAACATAACGGGGGGCTTCCCTAGTGGTCCACTGGTGAAGAGTCCACCTGCCATTTCATGGGACACAGGTTCGATCCCTGGTCCGGGAGGCTTCCATGTGTCGCAAAACAGCTCAGCCCATGTATCACAGCTTCTGAGTCTGTACTGTGGAGCCCTCGAGCTACAGCTTCTGATCCTACGCACCCTAGCGTCTGTGCTCCACAGCACGAGAACCTACCACAGTGAGAAACCCACCCACACCAACTAGAGGGTAGCCCCTGCTCCCACAACTAGAGAGAGCCTGTGTGCAGCCATGAAGACCCAGCACAGCCAAAAGTTAATAAAGTTTTAAAATAAATAAAGCATAATAAGGCAGGCTATCGCCATCTCCTCTTCAGGATAATGCCCTGTAGTATGGGATTTACACTCATTTATGTAGCAGACTGGAGAAACACAAGCTGGAATCAAGATTGCTGGGAGAAATATCAATAACCTCAGATATGCAGATGACACCACCCTTATGGCAGAAAGTGAGGAGGAGCTAAAAAGCCTCTTGATGAAAGTGAAAGAGGAGAGTGAAAAAGTTGGCTTAAAGCTCAACATTCAGGAAACGAAGATCATGGCATCCGGTCCCATCACTCCATGGGAAATAGATGGGGAAACAGTGGAAACAGTGTCAGACTTTATGGTTTTGGCTCCAAAATCACTGCAGATGGTGACTGCAGCCATGAAATCAAAAGACGCTTACTCCTTGGAAGAAAAGTTATGACCAACGTAGATAGTATATTCAAAAGCAGAGACATTACTTTGCCGACTAAGGTCCGTCTAGTCAAGGCTATGGTTTTCCCAGTGGTCATGTATGGATGTGAGAGTTGGACTGTGAAGAAGGCTGAGTACTGAAGAATTGATGCTTTTGAACTGTGGTGTTGGAGAAGACTCTTGAGAGTCCCTTGGACTGCAAGGAGATCCAACCAGTCTATTCTAAAGATCAACCCTGGGATTTCTTTGGAAGGAATGATGCTAAAGCTGAAACTCCAGTACTTTGGCCACCTCATGCGAAGAGTTGACTCATTGGAAAAGACCCTGATGCTGGGAGGGATTGGGGGCAGGAGGAGAAGGGGACGACCGAGGATGAGAGGGCTGGATGGCATCACGGACTCGATGGACGTGAGTCTGAGTGAACTCCGGGAGATGGTGATGGACAGGGAGGCCCGGCGTGCTGCGATTCGTGGGGTCGCAAAGAGTCGGACATGACTGAGCGACTGAACTGAACTGATGGTAGCAGAACAGCCACAGTGACCGCACGTCTGCCTGCCTTACACCTCCATTCAAGACAGAAAGAAGGGGAACAGCAGAGCTGTTGGTCAGCCTTGACTCACATCTCATTGGCCTGAGCTTTGTCACATAGCCATCTCTAGCTGTAGAGAGATTAGGAAAACACACATTCAGCTTCTGTAGCTTCTGGACAAGCAAGGAGAAGGAGATTGGGGTGTAGGGTGAGTCAGTCTGCAATAGATAGAATATATATTCATCATTTTCCTGTTTTATTATTGTTTTGTAGTTTTATGAACAGTGAAATAAGTTGACCTCTGCTGATAAACTTGGCACTGTTTTTTTTTTTTTTTTCCCTTCTTAAATATATGAAGGTCTTTGCCCAATTTTTTAAGCCATGAAATAGCTGAACAAAATTGGAAGTCATTGTACCCAAAGCTAATACTAAGTAATGCCATCTACTTTAACAGGTCACTGAATCTGGTGTACATTTAATTCTGGGCACTTGCCATCCAGCAACTGTAGAATGAATGATGATTATCTCCTTCTTCCAAAAAAAAAAAAAAATTCTAGCCTTACCAGAATTTAGAGTTCTAACAGAATGGTTAGAGTAATGCATTTTCAAGCCCAGGGAAATACTGCCATCACTTGCAAAACATCACAGATGATCTGCAACCCATAGAAAATATGACTTATTGGATGGTAAGGATACGACTATATCATATGTTAATGCTTGCCTTAACAGTGGTACCACATATAGTCCAAAGTCATTGTTTGCCGTATTCAGTATTAGAAACATAGCAGAAGTCTAAATAAACCTGTAATCGAGCATTGGAAAATAATCAGTATTGCTGTACTGTTTTGGTAGGTGTTTGGGCAAAAATCTGATGTTTCCAATTTAGGGGAAATTTATAGAATGATATTGACATTTAAACTCATTCTGAGCAAAATATGTTTTTTCAGTTCTCAATAAACGAAATTACTAGGGTTTTTTTGGTGACAAAATGTTGTATACTATGAAACCAAGAATAAAGATTATGATCTAACACTGTAGGATGCACAGAAGGAAATAAAATATCTTTCACTGGAAGGAAATTTTAGATATTAAAATAATATGTAAAGCAAAAGTCTTTTTCAGTGTATGTAAGATATCTTTTCCCACAGGGCATCAGAAGCAAGAGATATTCTCATTTTTATTCTAGTTTCTCAATCTACCAGTATATTTAATGTTGCTCTCCTGTGTCAGCAAGGTTTTTAAAAATGGAAAAAATGGAAGATGGTTTTGCATAGCCTGTTTCTGAAGTCTCACTACTGGAAGTTGAATTTATCCAGGATAATTAAATAAATAATAGAAAGCATGCGTTATATTTATCAATAACACATGAGTTAACAGTTTGTTTGGAAACTTATTTATAAGGCATATTCCCCAGATTTCATGGGTCACATATTTAATGGAAGACACTTTACAGGCTTCAGAGTCAGCCTGAATTCAGAGCCTCCACCCTGATGGAGGGCTGACCTTGGAAAAATTACTTAACCTCTTGATTTCTTCATCTGTGTTGATGGGACTCTCAGTGGAGAGACTACTTTCCTTGTAGGATTGTTGTGAAGGACTGAGAGAATATATAAATGTTTCATATATTTCCTGACTATAAGTGTTCAATGAATGCTGGCCCTCTCTATTATTAAGGATGATAAGAAAATATCTGTATTTTACGTCTTGCAGAAGCACTAGCTGCTACTCCAAGATTATACCTGGGAACCAGCATTTTTGATGTTTAATATATATAGGTGACATTTCATAGGTAATTTTTAAAATAGTACCTTTTCTAGAACATTTTTATTGGTATACTAGATACTAATGTTTAAAATGGTTATCTGCAGTATACAAAAATTACTTTCATAATATTATAGAATCTCAAATGACAAGGAGTATCCCAACTATTCATTAACAATGGACAGTCTTAAGGGTAATTATTTCGGAAATTAAAAAATTCCCCTATAATATGTGACATTTTATAAGCAATATAGTATGAATTCTACCTTCAAGAAGTAATAACTTACAAAATTATGTCAATAATTTATAATCCTTTAGTTAAGATAGTGATTTCTAGTTTTAATTTGAAAAGGGAACAGTTGTGCCCTGCAATTCTACTGATAACAGCTTTATTCATAATTGCCAAAACTTGGAAGCAACCAAGATGTTCTTCAGAAGGTGCATAGATAAACTGATGCATGCAGACACTGGAGTGCTATTCACTGGAGGAGAGGCGGCTGGGGGAGGGGAGGGCGGCTGAAGGGGAAGGGATGTATGCATAATTATGGCTGATCTGTGGTGGTGTATGGCTGAGATAACACAACATTGTAAAAATTTTAAAGTATATTTAAATTAACAAAAGAAATGAGGTACTAAGTGATAAAAATTGAGACACAGAGGAACCTTAAGTACATATTTACCAAGTGAAAGAAGTCAGTCTGAAAGACTATGTACTATATGAATTCAAATATGTGATAATTCTGGACAGTGGAAAACTATGGAGATAGTAAAAAGATCAGTGGTGGTAGGGTGGGGTGGAGGAGAGGGAAAAATGGTGGAGCCCAGAGGATTTTTGGGTTAACGAAACTATTCTGTGTGATGATATAATGATGGATGCTGCTGCTACTGCTGCTAGGTTGCTTCAGTCGAGTCTGACTCTGTGCGACCCCAGAGACGGCAGCCCACCAGGCTCCCCTGTCCCTGGGATTCTCCAGGCAAGAACACTGGAGTGGGTTGCCATTTCCTTCTCCAATGCATGAAAGTGAGAAGTCAAAGTGAAGTCGCTCAGTCGTGTCCAACTCTTAGTGACCCCATGGATTGCAGCCCACCAGGCTCCTCCATCCATGGGATTTTCCAGGCAAGAGTACTGGAGTGGGGTGCCATTGCCTTCTCCGATAATGATGGATACAAAGTCACTATACATTTACCAAAACTCATAGAATGTACAATAACCAGAATGAGCGTTAATGTAAATTATGGACTTCTGGTGATGGTGACGTGTCAGTGTAGGCTCACTAATGTAACAAATGTATCATTCAGACACATTATTCGTATTACTACAGTGTGTGTGTAGGGAGTATATGGAAAACCTTTACTGTCCTTTTAATTTTGCTGTGAACCGAAAACTGCTCTATTGTCTATTAAAAACACATACATATAAAAGAAAAAAAGAAATGCTGTGTCCTGCAACTCTCCTCTTGATAACTGAAGCAGAACAGGACTTTCTTGGGCTACTCTGCTTGCTTAAGAAAATAAAAAGAAAAGAAAAGAATGTAAATTTTAAAAGGCAGAGATCTTTAACTTTTGCTCATTTTTAGAAAAATTTTGCTTCTTTTTTCATTATGTATTCTTCCTCATTAATTATATTCTAACTTCATAGTATTTGTAATGTTTAAAAAAGGAATATTAAAAGAACCAGTAAAAAGTTTATTAGTCTTCATGAACTTGACAGATCTTATAAACAGATCCCTTAACGAGCATATTCATTCTGGAACATTGTGTCACTCCTGCAGAAAGATACATGGAGTGGAAATTTGAAGCTGTAGAGTGACAGGCATGAGTTAAAGGCATGTTTGGACTTGCTTTGCTGTTGTTTAGTCACCTGCTAAGTCGTGTCTGACTCTCGTGACACCGTGGACTGCAGATCTCCAGGCTCCTCTGTCCATGGGATTTCCCAGGCAAGAGTACTAGAGTTGGTTGCCATTTCCTCCTCCAGGGGATCTTCCCAATCCGGGGATTGAACTCACATTTCCTGCATTGGCAGGTGGGTTCTTTACTACTGAGCCACCAGGGAAGCTTATTTTATTACAAATATTAAAACTTAAAAAAAAAAAATGTCTTTTGAGAGAAGAGATTCACTGAGAATAGGTTTGTTTCCTATGAAGAAATGTTTTTGAGACCTTCTTAGAATAAAAGGAAGGTCCATGGTATCCCAGCAGGGGGTATCATTTTCTCTTGCCTACTAAAAGCTCTGTAGTCACTGATGCGGAGAAGACACTGGCATCCCACTCCAGTACTCTTGCCTGGAAGATCCCATGGACGGAGGAGCCTGGTAGGCTGCAGTGCATGGGGTCTCGAAGAGTCGGGCACGACTGAGCGACTTCACTTTCCCTTTCACTTTCATGCATTGGAGAAGGAAATGGCAACCCACTCCAGTGTTCTTGCCTGGAGAGTCCCAGGGATGGGGGAGCCTGGTGGGCTGCTGTCTCTGGGGTCGTACAGAGTCGGACACGACTGAAGCAATTTAGTAGCAGCAGCAGCAGCAGCAGCAGCAGTCACTAATGATTCCCAGGTTTGGCAAAGCACTTGCTACTAGGCCTTTGCCTGGGAACTGCGCAGGGAAGATCATTTGGCATCTGGCCTGCAAAGGACCACTTGCTAGCCTCCCATTGACCACAGAGGTCTTACTTAGCAAGGATAATTAATGAAAGCAGATTTAGATCAATTTAAAATCAACCAAAGAAAAACCAAGAACTCTGATGCTACCTGTTTGAACTCTATGGGAAGAGACCACAGTCACTGACCACAAGACAGATATTTTTGAGACGGGAATAACTGCAAGTCATAGACCCTCAGCTGATCCAGAGCTTGTCTGTGTAAAGAAAACGCTCTCACTAGTAAATACTTCTTTCCGAAAAAAGGAATGTACTCGATAGTCATATATGAACACATCTTTTTCTAACAGCCAACTTTTCGGATGTGAAATTACTATTTCTTAGGATATTTTAGAGTTATATATTTATATTATAGTCAAGTTTGGGGGGGCTTGAAAGGGGTGTCCTCTACCCTCTTCCATTTGGTAGTAGCACAGACGTTTTATAAAAGAGTGTCAGAATTTGGTCACAGAGAAAGAACCACTAAATAGTTTATAACCCAGAACATAGAAAAACTGGGTTTTTCTTAGGGTATGAGACACTTCTTAGAAACAGGACAATCTGTCCTCTATAAGTGGTGATTAACTGGACTTCTCATTTTTTAAAACTGACTTTATCAGGCATTTCGAGTCTTTTTCAGAAGATATTACTGTTCTAACTGCTGTTTCAATTTGAGAAATTAATGTTTAGTAGCCCATTAGAGTTCATACAATAATAGCATTAATAATTACTCCTCCTTTATGTATCTCCTGCTTTCTTAAAAAAAAAAAAAAAAAACTAAATCAGCTGTGGGAGAATTCAGGACATCTGAATCTGAAGAAAATGTGATCATACGTCTATCCGCTCCTTGGTTATAAGGCAGCCTGGGGTGCCTGGTGACTAATTGCACACACCGGGACAAGGAAGAAGTAGTCGGCTCATGGAGAGGAGGGAAGAAGAGTGGCCACCTTTAGCCCTGGAGGTGGTGATAAAGCTCACGAAATACTGCAGCTGAAGACATCAGGTGTCAGCACAGTTGGCAGCTCAGTGTGATGAAGAAGAGTTCACGGTTCTCCATAAATCCAGGGACAGGCAGGGTTGGAGGAGGGTAGAGCCATCTTGTCCGCCCTAGTAGCCTACACAGTGAGAGAAGAGTTGGGCTTCAGAGCTGGAGAGAGCTGATGCAGAGGGAACGAAGGTCCTGAGGGTTGAAGGACTACAATGCAGATGAGAAACACTGGTGCTGCTAGGACCCGTCCTGGAGCCAGCTTACAAGTCCAGTTTGGTGTGTGCCCTTCTGCTGTGAGACCCAGCTGTGTCCCTTTGGACCCCAGGTAGGGCTGCCCCCAGTGCCTGGAGCAGCAGGGGAGCTCAGTCTTAAGGTTTGCAAGCAGCAAAAAGTCACGGCATTCTAAGTGATGCAGAGGAAAGAATCAGAATGGGAGCGTTCACAACCTTGCTCTTTCTCTGTGCTATCCTGGGCCTCTGCTTCCTTCTCTGTAAAATGGAGTTAATAGTACCCCAGAGGCATTGCTGCTGCTGCTAAGTCGCTTCAGTCATGTCCGACTCTGTGCAACCCCATAGACGGCAGCCCACCAGGCTCCTCCGTCCCTGGGATTCTCCAGGCAAGAACACTCGAGTGGGTTGCCATTTCCTTCTCCAGTGCATGAAAGTGAAAAGTGAAAGTGAAGTCACTCAGTCATATCTGACTCTTAGCGACCCCATGGACTGCAGCCCACCAGGCTCCCCCGACCCTGGGATTCTCCAGGCAAGAACACTGGAGTGGATTGCCATTTCCTTCTCCAGTGCGTGAAAGTGAAGTCACTCAGTCATGTCTGACTCTTAGCGACCCCATGGACTGCAGCCTACCAGGCTCCTCCATCCATGGGATTTTCCAGGAAAGAGTACTAGAGTGGGGTGCCATTGCCTTCTCTGACCCCAGAGGCATTAAGGAGTATTAACTGTGTGGCAAAGCATTACCAGGTTCCTCTCCCAGTGCCTTGTAGGTGTGGGACAACGTTAAGTCACTTTCTTCTTTACAGCTTCTGCACTTGTATGTGTAGAATGGTGTAGGATTTAGAATTACAAATGCTTTCTGAAATGGGAGCTTACCACTCATTCAGCAAGAAGAGAATTGCTGAGAGGCATGTGCATAATGCTTTATACATCTCAGGTCTTGAGGGCTCACTAATTCTGGGCAGAGTCAACACCGATGTCCTGACATACCCTCAACGCGTCAAGAGCAGGCACTGAGGCCACTTGGGCTGGAAGTGGGCCAGGCACTGCTCACTGAGCTGGAGGAGGCAGCCTGGAGGGAAGCGTCATGCCCACAGGCCTGAGAACAGAGCAGTCAGGTCTAGACATGTGCCCTTAAACCAGGGGTTGCAGTGCAGACCACTGGTCTGTGGGCCATCTGTGGCTCACAGATATTTTTTCCCTTTCACTCGTATACTGTTTTTATTCTAGACCCCCGGAAAACCTAGCTCAAACCTTGAAAGCAAGCTTAGTTGTTTTTTTTTTTTTTAAGAGTATTTCTTTAAATGGCTTTAGCCAGGGCCTTCACTCTTGTTTGGCTAAATTCCTCCATCATTTTAAGTTGCCCTAAACCTGTCCATCCTATTTCTGTCAGGCCCTTGAATTTTCAATCCTTTGGAGCCCAAAGCAGAGCAGGGCTCAAGCCAGGGGTCCCTGGACCCAGAACCAGCAGCTGGATGTGTTCTCTCCCTCTGTCCAGGGGCTGCTGGGTGAAGTACAGGACTGTGTTGAATTTGGAGTGGGCTACAGTCCATGAGGTCACAAAGAGTCGGATGGATACAGCTGAACAGATTTTTTTTTTTTTTAAGAGTATTTCTTTAAATGGCTTTAGCCAGGGCCTTCACTCTTGTTTGGCTAAATTCCTCCATCATTTTAAGTTGCCCTAAACCTGTCCATCCTATTTCTGTCAGGCCCTTGAATTTTCAATCCTTTGGAGCCCAAAGCAGAGCAGGGCTCAAGCCAGGGGTCCCTGGACCCAGAACCAGCAGCTGGATGTGTTCTCTCCCTCTGTCCAGGGGCTGCTGGGTGAAGTACAGGACTGTGTTGAATTTGGAGTGGGCTACAGTCCATGAGGTCACAAAGAGTCGGATGGATACAGCTGAACAGGCACACAGACAGCCTTGTGGAAAGGGAGAAAGCAAGTGTTAGTTGCTCAGTCATGTCCAGCTCTTTGCTACCCCGTGGACTGGAGCCTGCCAGGCTCTTCTGTCCATGGGGATTCTTGAGGCAAGAATCCTGGAGTGGGTTGCCATTTCCTTCTCCAGGGGATCTTCCTGACCCAGGGATCGAACCCAGGTCTTCTGCATTGCACGTGGATTCTTTACTATCTGATGGAAAGGGAGAGAGAACTGATGTATTTCCGTTTTGGAAAGAGATAAATTGAGCAAGGTGCTGAATGAGTGTTTTACTCTTATACGGGGTGAAGTTGGAAGCTCTCGTGGCTGGGAGGGTTCTTTGTGCAGAGCGAGGACAGATAGAAGGTGGGTGGACTCGGACCTTGCCCAATATGCCGTCTTAAGGGGAGAATCTTCCCAGGACTGTCTTAGGCAGCATCCTGGTTCCGTTTAGCGTAACAGGGTGCCAAATGCAGTAATTGCGGTAGACCCCAGGCCTGCAGTGTCTGTGAGTGCCGAGTCATACTGTGCTCTGCGTTCTGTCACCTCTCAGCGACACTGACCTCTTCCCTCCCCTGTGAATTTCTCTTCTGCTGAATTGCCCTGTCCACTGTTTGCGTAGCTCCGTGTCCGCTTTCCTTTGCGCTGTTCTTGCTTATCGCTGTTTAAACTCCTGCACGGCAGTGAGGTGGAGGTGGGCATGAAAGCCAGGGACACTCTTCAGACGTCTCCCTGTAGCCAGACGTTATCAGATCTGATCTGACCATGATGTGAGGAGATAATGCTATTCATTTATTTTTTCATGTAGACGGTAATTTTTAGAGCAGCTTTAGGTTCACAGCAAAATTGAGTGGAAAGTACGGCATATTCTCAGATCCCTGCCCTAGCACAACCCAATCTTCCCGCACAGTTAACATCCTGCACTGCAGTGGGATGTTTGTTTCCTTCGATTGTTGTTTTTAAAGATGAGAAACTGAGGGTCTGAGAGATCCGACCCTTAGACAACAGGGCTCCAGCTCCCCCAGCTGAAGACCGCCTGCCTTGCTCCCTGTGATGGCATCCAATGCACAGGGTCTCCTGGGGGCTCGGCGCTCCTTCTGGTCCTCAGCCTTCTTCCCACGGGAATGTAGGGAGCCGGGCTGCACCAGGTTAGAGGTAGTGGTGACTAGATTGTTGTCTCATGTTCCCGAATCTAGACGTTGTTTTCCAGTGGATGAGCAGAGTTTGGCCAAGCTGTGACTTGATTTTTGGAAATTTACTTTTTATCTTGTTTCCCTGCTGCCATGTCCCTGTTCTACCAAAGATTAAAGAAGACTGAGAGAGTGATCCTAAAAATGTTTTCAGTTGAGATTTTTATCTGGACGTTTCAGAAGTTACTTTCATGTGACAAGTAATGTCAGAGTTTGGTGGAAATTACTGACAGGCTTTTAAAATCAGTTTGTTCAAAGCATCGATTGTAAATATAAATTTAAGAGCTAAGGCCATCAGTTTCTACCTTATCAGGGCGGTAGATTCAACACCCTCCCCCTTTCTCCGCTAGTCCTCAGCTGAACCAAGTGT
This sequence comes from Oreotragus oreotragus, assembly GCA_006410675.1. Classification (NCBI taxonomy): domain Eukaryota; kingdom Metazoa; phylum Chordata; class Mammalia; order Artiodactyla; family Bovidae; genus Oreotragus; species Oreotragus oreotragus. The sequence continues at coordinate 303,666 of SJYX01017043.1, forward strand.
AGCCCTCCATGTCCTTTGGAACAGCTGGAATGTGAGTGTCTCTGAACTGGTTGTTGCTGTTCAGTTGCTCAGTTGTATCTGAGTCTTTGCAACCCCATGGACTGCAGCACGTCAGGTCTCCCTGTCCCTCACCATCTCCCGGAGTTTGCCCAAGTTCGTGTCCATTGCATCAGTGATGCCATCCAGCCATCTCATCCTCTGACACCCTCTTCTCCTTCTGCCCTCAATCGTTCCCAGCATCAGGGACTTTTCCAATAAGTCAGCTGTTCATATCAGGGGGCCAAAATCCTGGAGCTTCAGCTTCAGCATCAGTCCTTCCAAAGAGTACTCAGGGTTGACTGCCTTTAAGGTTGACTGGTTTGATCTCCTTGCTGTCTACTGGACTGGTATGTTTATTTGTTTACACTTAATGGGTGTGGAAAGTGGACTCAGATTAATTCCCTCACTTGGAGTCACACCAATGATGGCAGAGCTCAGATATGAACCCATTTTTTAAGATGCTGGTACCTGTGACCTGCTCTTATACATTCCTCCTCAATAAACAAGAGGATTTTTCTATGAGGACATATCATGGGGCAGTAAGTAAACAGTCTCAGCAGGAAAAGAGCCTCATGGAGGAGAGGAAGATAATTCATCAACACTGAGCATTCAGCAGCATTGTTTGCAGTTCTGTAATCCCATGGGCGGAGGAGCCTGCTAGGCTGTGAGTTGGACACCACTGAGCGACCTCACTTTCAGTTTTCTCTTTCATGCGTTGGAGAAGGAAATGGCAACCCACTCCAGTGTTCTTGCCTGGAGAGTCCCAGGGACGGGGGAGCCTGGTGGGCTGCCGTCTCTGGGGTCGCACAGAGTTGGACACGACTGAAGTGACTTAGCAGCAGCAGCTCTACCAGCCTGACATAATTCCCCTGGGCACCATGCAAATAACTGACCACCCCGTCTGCTTCCCAGTCTCTGTCCTTGCCTTCCACCTCCTCATGGTTTCACCCCAGGTGACAAACCACTGGAATCCTTTAACAGGATGGCACTTCCTCTTTATTTCACAGATTCCTGGAGAAACCAATATGAGAGCTCCATACAGGGCTCTTTGACCACACCGTTTTCTTTTTCTTTTCTAACTGTAACGCATAGAAAATCCCATGGGATGAGGAACCCATTTTGAGAAACGGGTCACAGCAGCTTTTTAAATACAGGCAGATAAGCAATTAGTGTCTGATTTTCCCTTAGGGAAAAAAAGATAAGGAAAGTTAATATATATTACAGTAGTAACTCAGTGAGGTTCTATGCCAGTGGTACATTGTATAAATGATCATGTTTGACTAAACAACAGTCTTCTATAGGAAAGCTTTATGCTGTCTTATCCTTGCCTTCCACCTCCTCATGGTTTCACCCCAGGTGACAAACCACTGGAATCCTTTAACAGGATGGCACTTCCTCTTTATTTCACAGATTCCTGGAGAAACCAATATGAGAGCTCCATACAGGGCTCTTTGACCACACCGGTTTCTTTTTCTTTTCTAACTGTAACGCATAGAAAATCCCATGGGATGAGGAACCCGTTTTGAGAAACGGGTCACAGCAGCTTTTGAAATACAGGCAGATAAGCAATTAGTGTCTGATTTTCCCTTAGGGAAAAAAAGAGAAGGAAAGTTAATATATATTACAGTAGTAACTCAGTGAGGTTCTATGGCAATGGTACATTGTATAAATGATCATGTTTGACTAAACAACAGTCTTCTATAGGAAAGCTTTATGCTGTCTTTGAGTCATTAGTAGTACATGGCACAGATTTCCATTCAGACCTGGAGTGGAAACAAATCATCATAACATTTCTTTTTTTTTCTGTTCTTGTATTAGGTGTATTCCCAAAGCTTTTGGATTTATAAAGTATCTTTGAAACGGGAATAAAGAGTTTACCAAATACAGTGCATTTAATGGGAAAATCAAATCAAACTGAGATGTAATCTCAAAGTGTTTTTGTACCTAGTGATCATGTATCCCATCTTTTCAGAGGCTCATTGGTTTCTATTTGTGTGATGTGAGTTTGCTGCTGCTGCTAAGTCACTTCAGTCGTGTCCGACTCTGTGTGACCCCACAGACGGCAGCCCACCAGGCTCCCCCATCCCTGGGATTCTCCAGGCAAGAATACTGGAGTGGGTTGCCATTTCCTTCTCCAATGCATGAAAGAGAAAAGTGAAAGTGAAGTCGCTCAGTCTGTCCGACTGTTAGCGACCCCATGGACTGCAGCCCACCAGGCTACTCCGTCCATTGGATTTTCCAGGCAAGAGTACTGGGGTGGGGTGCCATTGCCTTCCCC
>SJYX01017043.1:306847-350355 GCA_006410675.1 Oreotragus oreotragus
CTTTTTCTTTTCTAACTGTAACGCATAGAAAATCCCATGGGATGAGGAACCCGTTTTGAGAAACGGGTCACAGCAGCTTTTGAAATACAGGCAGATAAGCAATTAGTGTCTGATTTTCCCTTAGGGAAAAAAAGAGAAGGAAAGTTAATATATATTACAGTAGTAACTCAGTGAGGTTCTATGGCAATGGTACATTGTATAAATGATCATGTTTGACTAAACAACAGTCTTCTATAGGAAAGCTTTATGCTGTCTTTGAGTCATTAGTAGTACATGGCACAGATTTCCATTCAGACCTGGAGTGGAAACAAATCATCATAACATTTCTTTTTTTTTCTGTTCTTGTATTAGGTGTATTCCCAAAGCTTTTGGATTTATAAAGTATCTTTGAAACGGGAATAAAGAGTTTACCAAATACAGTGCATTTAATGGGAAAATCAAATCAAACTGAGATGTAATCTCAAAGTGTTTTTGTACCTAGTGATCATGTATCCCATCTTTTCAGAGGCTCATTGGTTTCTATTTGTGTGATGTGAGTTTGCTGCTGCTGCTAAGTCACTTCAGTCGTGTCCGACTCTGTGTGACCCCACAGACAGCAGCCCACCAGGCTCCCCCATCCCTGGGATTCTCCAGGCAAGAATACTGGAGTGGGTTGCCATTTCCTTCTCCAATGCATGAAAGAGAAAAGTGAAAGTGAAGTCACTCAGTCTGTCCGACTGTTAGCGACCCCATGGACTGCAGCCCACCAGGCTACTCCGTCCATTGGATTTTCCAGGCAAGAGTACTGGGGTGGGGTGCCATTGCCTTCCCCAGTGATGTGAGTTTAATTGGTCTCAATAAAGGCTTAATTCAGTAGGTGTGCGATTATTCACCCTGTGTGCAGGGTGCCACCACACAGGTCATGCTCATGTAATCCTTACATGCATCCTGTGAGGAATTATCCCACATTTTCACATAAAGAAAGCCTGACTCATCCACGATTGTGTGACTAATTGGTAGTCATTGTAAATCAAGTTATTTCCCCTTCAAACGTAGTATACTTTTCAACAAACTTAATTTATAAGGAGGATCTCTAAAACACTACCATATACGCATTCTGTTGATGGTTAGAAGATCCGCAATCTGGTTCATCATAGGAAGGGTCTGTTGCTGACTCATCAAAGGAAGTTTATGCAGTGTATGACNCAACAAACTTAATTTATAAGGAGGATCTCTAAAACACTACCATATACGCATTCTGTTGATGGTTAGAAGATCCGCAATCTGGTTCATCATAGGAAGGGTCTGTTGCTGACTCATCAAAGGAAGTTTATGCAGTGTATGATTAATGCTTTGAAGTCAGGCCAACACAGGGATGAACCCTGGCTCCACAGCTGTGGAGAAATGTCATGGCTTTGAGCAAACATGTTTGTGTTGTAACTGCTCAAAGTCTCAACTTTTTCGTCTAGCAAACAGTGACAATACAACATCATTCATAGAGTGGTATCGAGAATTGAATACAATACTGAACATAAAGCATTTAGTGGAGTACCCAGCAGATAGTACAGATTTTTTGGTAGCTGTTATTACTAACAATAGTGGTGAGTTAGGAAGATACTATACTGATACAGAGTGATTGAAGATAGATGTGCATTCTTATTTGGGAGCACATAGGAAGACTTTCTTATTAATAAAATCGTACTGATCTCACTGAAGATTTTTAGTGATAAACAGCCTGTATATAGTATGTATGACTTTAGTGATGCTTTTTAAGATATTTTAAAATACAGAGCCAGATTAGAATATTTCCCAATTATGTTAATATTTTAGTTACCGTTGCTAATGGATTGGGAATAGTGGCATGAATAAATGCTGGACAGGTGAGGAGTCCTCAACCCTTTTAAAAAAATGTATACAAAAATAGGTGCATTGTATTCTCGGAGTCATTAAAAACATCTGTACAACTATTCTATAATAGTTACACAACTGTTTTGATAAGCCCTTAGAGAATAATTTCTTTCCTTGACTATTATTCATTTTCTACTAGAGTTAATATCTAGCATAATAGGTCAGAGCTTAGTTTCTAAGCCAGGAAAAATTGATTTTCATTATATGTAAGTAAACTAATTTTGGTAAAATTAATAAAATTTGAAAATGAAAAATGTATACAAATAATCTATGGCAGAGAGTTTTGGACTTTAAAAACATTCCTAGTATGAGACATCTAGGTTGGGAATATATAGAATTAACTTCTTTTTTTCATTTCCTATATTTATTTAGAAATACTTTTCCATATAGTCTTGGTCAAGATACATCAGTGTTTAAAGTAATAACTTTGGGTGTCTGTATACTAAGTACAGAGAACTTTATGCAAGAAAAGGGGAGATTTTAAGTATACAATCCTTATAGATTTTATGCATTATGAGGATGAAATAGATAAATGATTTATCTACTTAGACTTATCTATTAAGAATGATTCACCCTTTTATGATAAACTATCTGTTGCTGGGAACTGACTTTTGAAAATGACATGTAGTAATATATGAAATAAGATTAAATGGATTAAAAAAGTCTCCATTTGTAGACATAAAGGGATGATGTGTATCTGTATGTTATGTGTGTGTTCCAGCTTATTCATACCATTGTCCCCCTTTTAATTCTCATCATCCTTTTAACTAAGCAGTGAGTTGTAGTGTTTTAACCTTTAGATCTTCGATGTATGATCTATCTTGAAGCAAAAACATCTCAAATTCAAATTATAATCCCATTTTTTATTTCTTTTCTCAGATGATGAAACATGCTTGGAAAAATTATAAACGTTATGCCTGGGGTAAAAATGAACTGAAGCCTGTATCAAAAGGAGGCCATTCAAGCAGTTTGTTTGGTGAGTAGACTGTGCTTTGGCTCATTCCTGGCAGTAACTTCTCTCCAATTGACTGCACTTGTGAGTGGCGGAGAAAGTCTGTGCGACCCTCCAGATTGTGTTGCTAGGAGACTTGTACACCTGATGGAGTTGTCTGCAGGGGTTGTGCGTAGTGTGTCCTTCAGACATAGCACTGACTGCACTTTGGAACCACCTGCGTCCCTGAAAAAATACTGATGCCTGGGGCACACTTCCAGAGATCCTTATTTAATGGATATGGGCACAGTATCCTGATTTTTAGCTCCCATGTGGTACATAGCAGAGGAGTATTTGTTGGCTGCATTAACTGCTTCCTGTCAGATAAAAGCTGTGTCTTTATCCATAAGCTGGCCAAGGCAGCCAGCCGTGGTGACCTTCGCTGTGTCTCAGTGACTCTCGGCTTTGGCTCTGAATTTCTCTTGTTTGTGAGAGAAAGGAAGGATGGAGTTGTCTGTTATATGAACTTCCATTTATCCACTCTGGCATCGTTGTATTGCTTTGGGTCCTCACAGCCTGCTTCTGTGTTTAATGCCTTCTCCACGTATTAGTAGCACTCACATTGTGGAGGTGCAGAAGCTAAGGAACAGAAGTGTTGGATGGGTTCCTTGGGTCACAGACCCCTCCAGCGCCCTTGTCCCTGAGCTCCATTCCTCTTCAGTTCTCACAGTTCCGTCTGTAACAGGATGAAAGGCGGGGGGAGGATGTGACTCTTGGTCTGATGCTTCTGAAATCACCATGGAAAAGGTGATGTTCTGTCTTTTAACTGAAGCTGTTATATAGTGTGTGCTAAGTCACTTCAGTTGTGTCTGACTCTTCGCCACCCTGTGGACTTGCAGCCCACCAGGCTCCTCTGTCTATGGGATTCTCCAGGCAAGAATACTGGAGTGGGTTGCCATGCCCTCCTCCAGGGGATCTTTCTGACCCAGGGATCAGACCTGCATCTCTCACATCTCCTGCATTGGCAGGCAGGTTCTTCACCACTAGCGCCACCCGGGAAGCCCCCTGTTAAATAGATCACATTCTGTAACAAATAACAGTATCAGCTGACCCTATGTGCCACAGTGCCATTTGTGATCTTCTCATTTAATCCCTGTTATTACGTGCATTTTATAGATGAGAAATATGAAACTGAGAGAACAGATTGCCCAGTGCTAGCCACCTACTAACTGGCTGAACTGGTACTTGAACCCACGTGTGACTGGTAAGGTCAGAGTCTGCTCCTAATCACCCCACTATACTTTCCATTTATTTAGGACCTTCCATTTGTTTGGCCCCCTTTCCAGCACTGTTATTAATAAACACAAATCTTTGCAAAGTTTATGACCTAGTGCAGAAGACATATGTACAGATACTGAATTACCAAAGGACTGCGTGGATTCTTTGAATTGTGGTATTGGAGCAGACTCTTCAGAGTCCCTTGGACTACAAAGAGATCGATCCAGACCATNACGTGGATCCTTCCAAGGAGTTGGAGTGCAAGCTCAAGAGCATCACGGTGTCGGCGCTGCCCTTCCTGCGCGAGAACGACCTGAACATCATGCACAGCCCCTCGGCCTCCTAGATGTGTATAAGAGACAGCCCTTGGACTGCAAGGATATCAAACTAGACCATTCTAAAGGAAATCAGTCCTGAATATTCACTGGAAGGACTGATGCTGAAGCTGAAACTCCGATACTTTGGCCACCTGAGACGAAGAACTGACTCATTTTGAAAAGACCCTGATGCTGGGAAAGATTGAAGACGGGAGAAGGGGACAACAGAGGATGAGATGGTTGGATGGCATCACTGACACAAGTTTGAGTGAACTCCAGTAGTTAGTGATGGACAGGGAGGCCTGGCATGCTGCAGTCCATGGGGTTGCAAAGATTCCGACACGACTGAGCAACTGAACTGGACTGGGTGGATTCAGTAGATAATCATTGGAAGTGCTGAAAAACAGTAAACTCTCTGGTAGGGAGAAGGACATTGCAGGAACAGTTAGGGAGCACTGGATGAGTAGGGGAAAACGGCTGGTTGGTCCATCACAGCAACTCACTTTAGAGGTGAAAAGAATCAAACCTGGAGTGGTAGCAGTACATGTGGATTCAGATAATTCTAAAGTATGTTTTGAGGACATGGTGACCAGTTAACATGGGTGATGGTAAATAAAGAGAGAAACCCAGACACTTTATGCAGACTCAGAGTTCTTAATTTTTTTGTTGCTTACTATAACTTAAAAATAATTCCAGTTTTGCTTTTATCTTTATGAAAGTTGGTCATACCATTAAGAAGTCATTTACTTGTAAATTTGCCATAATCTTTATCGAAGAGATTCCTTAGTTCTGTGTTAATACAGTGATGATTTTTAAATTTATTGTTAAGCCTTAACACGTCTTTCAGCATGGAATGTGGAGGTGAATAAGACATGACTTCTCTATTTTGAGGAACTTCACAGACTAAAAAGAGATGCATGTATGTAGGTACAGTGGGAGATAGAAAGTGATGAGTGAAAGAGCAATGTAAAGTCTTCCTGTTGAGGGAGTTGAGAGGAAATAAATGAGAGTCAGGCCTGGTTAGGACATGGGAGGAAAGGTTAGGATCAGTCAGAGCTGCAGAGAGGGGGTTGAATTCCATTTTTGAGTAATGGTTTCTTAGAGCTATCACTAAACAATTTTAGATCTAATTATAATTAAAACAGTTTTGTGCAGGTGCACTTTGATGTAATTACATTAAAATTAATATGTGTATTGCTCCTTGGTTTCAGGTCTTTTTTTTTTTTTTTTCTTGCTAGAGAATGTGATCACAAATGAAATTTCTAAGAGATTTATTTTCTGCAACTCAGAAAAGACTTTAAAGATTAGTGTACCAGTCTATAGCCTGTGATAATTTTTAGTTTGGTTTGATACAACTTTTAAATTGTCTTTCACTGAAAGAACTTTAGACTGTGTTCCATATTCTTGTTTACTCATAAATTCAGTGTTACTTCCTGTCCAAGGTATGCTCAGTGTGGATGTATGGATCTGTCAAAGGTGTTTTATTGAGTATATATGTTTCTGACATTTTCAGGTAATATCCAAGGAGCAACAATAGTAGATGCCCTGGATACACTTTTTATTATGAATATGAAAGATGAATTTGAAGAGGCCCAAGCGTGGGTTGAAGAAAATCTAAATTTTAATGTGGTAAGTTAAACAAAAGCTGCCTATTCAGTTCTTAAATCTCAGTTAACATGGATGAATTCTCCTGTGGGGCAAATTACTGTGTTGTACCCTAGCAGAAATAGATGATGCAACTTTAAACAGTATCATACTATATTCTTAACTTTCCCTCCCTTACTACACAAATACATGTCTTTGTTTTTTCTTTTTTTTTGGCAAATTAAGAGTAAGAATGAAGAAATTAATATTTATTAAGACCTACACGTGCCAAGTATTCTTGTTCAAGTCCCACAGCAACCCCAAGAAATTAGTATTATTTTCACACCTTCACAGATTAGAAATCAGAGCCTCAGGGCTTATCTAGACCACACAGACAGTTGTACATCAGAGCTGTGAGCCTCACAAAAGCCTTGTGCTTCTGCGCTGCACCATGGTGCAATATTGTGACTTTGTTAAATGAACCTTTGTTAGCTAGAACCCAGGGTGTTATATGGGAAGCTGCAGTTCAATGAAAGACCACAAGAGAAATTGAAATAGAGAGGTTTATTACTGAACAGGTCCTGAAAAGGTACATGACTCACCTCCAGGGGCCACACAGGGAGGTCAAGGCAGAGTATGGACAGAGAGACAGGACCTGGGACGCATGCCTTTATGACGGTAGATGAGCGCTTCAGGGTTCTGAAGGTAAGGCCGAATTGGTCAGTTCAAACCAGTTTAGTAGGCTCCAGTAAGGTCTTTTCTGAAGGGCACACGGCGGGCGGGCCCTGGGGGTAGGGGAAACATGATCAGAGGGAGTCCTACCAGAAACTGACATTTACTTGTGACCCTGGGGCTGTTATCAAGGGCACACTCTTGCCTGAGGGACTGCTGCTGCTGCTAAGTCACTTCAGTCGTGTCTGACTCTGTGCAACTCCATAGATGGCAGCCCACCAGGCTCCCCCATCCCTGGGATTCTCCTGAGGGGCCAATGTTCATTTAAAGCCCCTGCCAGCCACTTGGCCGAACAAAATGGATGCTGAGTCAGTAATACCGTGAAGTAGCTTACCTGACCACACCACATGCATCCAGCAGCAGCTGTATCCGCTTTCCCATAAATAAGGTTTTAGACTTTGTTGATTGTAGACCCTTATCAGTATAAACTATTTTTTTGGCTGTATCACGGGGCTTGCAGGATCTTAGTACCCAGACCACGGATCGAACCTGTGCCCACTGCAGTGGATGCATGGAGTCCTAGTCACTGGATGGCCAGGGAATTCCCAAAATAAACTTTTATCAATTTCTACATGAAGTATTTTTAAAATTTTGTACACATACTATCATTTTTAATAGACCTCAGTACCCACTGTACATCAAGGAAAAGGTTCATAATTATGGATAGTGAACATTTCATGATAGTTTGGGACTACATCTTCTCAGAGCAAATCTAATTCCACAGTCACTGCTTTACCCTCGTAATGAGATTAACAAAGGACTTGTTTTCAGGACTGCTTTACCCTCATAATGAGATTAACAAAAAACTTGTTTTCAGAACAGGAAAAGTTGGCCCTGGTGATTTTTAGTCATTCACTTACGTTTGCATCATCAGTATTTTTTTAAGTTGAGTTACATACACATACCCACACACATACTTTTTTCCAGATTCTTTTCCATTATAGTTTATTACAAAATGTTAAATAGAGTTCCCTGAGCTATACAGTAAGTATATACAGTAGTATGTGTCTCTTAATCCCAAATGTCTAGTTTATCCCTCCCCCTTTCTCCTTTGATAACTAAAAGTTTGTTTTCTATGTCGGTGAGTCTGTTTCTGATTCATAAGTTCATTTGTATCATTTTTTTTAGATTCCACATATAAATGATATCATGTGGTATTTGACTTATTTCACTGTATTATTTTTAATCTGAGATTACTTTGCAGAAATTCTTATAAGCCTCTTTCTATCTGCTAAGCATTTGCTAATATCTGTAAATCCCCATAACCAGGCACAAGTACCATGCTGTATGTTGAGAATAGACAGAGAAAGGGTGTCTCTCTGCTGACCCCTCTGCATTGTGGAGCTCTTCTCACCAGCACCATCCAGAGTATTAAAGGCAGCATAACACTGAGTCCTTTTCCTACCTCTTTGAATTAAAAAAACATATTCCTGTTCCTCTAATTAATTGCCATAAATAACCCACTTTGGAAATCACTGAGTTAAAGAATCAGATGAGTCTGTGTTTAGTCTGCCTATAACTGAATTTAGAATATAAAAGACACAGTATTCCAACATAAAGGGACCTTGGAAATTGATGTGTTCTGTCTTTTTATCTTAAATATGAAAGGATTGAGTGATTTTGTAAGATTCTGTGGCTTTTTAGTTGGATATGACCTGTGGTAGCTCAGATACAACCAATAGACCTGAGTGTGAAAAATTAAGGCAGTGAACCAAAAGGTTTCTTTCTGAGGATTTTTCCAGTAGTCCTATATGAATGTGAGAGTTGGACCACAAAGAAGGCTGAGCACCAAAGAACTGATGCTTTCAAACTGTGGTGCTAGAGAAGACTCTTGGGAGTCCCCTGGACAGCAAGGAGATCAAATCAATCAATCCTAAAGGAGATCAACCCTGAATAATCATTGGAAGGACTAATGTTAAAGCTCCAGTACTCTGCCCACCTGATGCTAAGAGCTGACTCATTGGAAAAGACCCTGATGCTGGGAAAGATTGAAGGCAGGAGGAGAAGGGGACGACAGAGGATGAGATGGTTCTACGGCATCACCGACTCGATGGACATGAGTTGGAGCAAACTCCAGGAGGTGGCGAAGGACAGGGAAGCCTGTTGTGCTTCAGTTCATGGGGTTGCAGAGTCGAGTACAACTTAGTGACTGGACAGCAACAGCAGTTCTTTCTGAATAGTACTTTTGCGCTGCCACGTTATTTTTGAGTGAACTCAGCTACCTACTAGTAAAGAACTATGGACTGTCTTCAGCTATATATGGAGGAGAGAATGGAGAATGTATTCCCTCCCCATCCTCTCTTCTGGGAAAGGAGAATGAGACCTCGATTCTTCCAGGAGAGCAGACCTTAGTGACATAGGCTAAAGAGTGCCCAGGTCCCTTGTTCGGCACTTACGCTTTGCTGCCCAAAAGCTTCCCTGAACACTGCAGCAGTTCTTTGCTTTTCCTGTCCAGTGGTAGTCTGAGAAACTCTGGAATCATTTATTTAAAAGGATGAAGCACAAAAGCCTCACACAGTAATAGTCAAGGTAACAGAAGGCAGTTGGCTGGCCTCAGACCATGACCAGCTGACATGAATGTGCTCCATGGACCGTAGGAGCCTGCGAGGAGGCAAAGGGAATCTAATAGGGGATATCAGGCTATTTAGAACTTACGAAGAGCAAATTCTTTGACTTCCTTACTTGTCAGGTAAAGGAATTAGACTATCAGTTGAATGATGCCTAAGATACTGTGCTTTGTTTCTTTAAAATTGTATTTTTGTATTTCTGTAAGATTTTCTTCAGTGACTTCACAGACTTTTATATAAAATATAATTTTAGAACTGTTATTGATAATCTTGGGCTATACCCTTCAAAATATACTGTAAAAACCATAGTCACAGGTCTCAAATTTCAGTTTATTTTACTGTTCCTAATGTGAGAGGTCTTGAAACGTACTTTTTGCAGTTCTCTCTTTGAGTATTCAATCTATGGCGTTGCAAAGAGTTGGACACAACTGGGCGACTGAACAACAACTTTGGGTATTGCTATATTTTTCTTTAAAAATATAAAAGTTTATCGATAATATCCAAATGATAATACTTCCCTTATTAAAATTAATAACATAAAGTCAGGACAACTATATTGATTTAAAGTGCTCCAGCTTACAGTCTTCTAGTTGATTTTATTATGTCCCATAAAAGAATCTTTCCCGTATTCAGTAGTTCTACCCAGAGATTCTGGCAATTGTGTCAACAATTATAGTTTTCTTTCTGAAAATGCTGAAAACATTGTTCCATTTATGTAAAGGAAGGAGAAATTGGAAAAGCTTAAACAGAGACAGAAGACTTACTTTTATGGATAACATATAGTATCATTCCAGCCTGGATAAATTATTGCTTATTTTCAAATTAACGCTTTTTCCTGATAAGATATTTTAATTGACAGTATAAAAGTAATGCAAAAAAAAAGTTAATGTGTCCAAATTTATTGCAAGGGAAAAATAAGAATGAAACTGAAATAGAATCACTGTTGTTGAGAGTTGTTTTATCTTGTGGTGCTCCTGAGTCTAAACAAATCTTGCAGTCAAGAATAAATTTGTTTATATGTGAAATATTCGATTTGCATCACTTACAGGTATAAAGTACATGTTTTTTATTGGTTTATATTGCCATTAACCAAAACTCATTTTCTTTTAATTAAGGCATAGCAAGTTGATTGAATTTGCATACTTGACAGTACAAAGTTCAAATGGCTGTAACAACTGACTTAAATCACTGAGATAATCTGTAGGATCAGGGGTTTCAGGTAGAGCTTTGTATTTATTCCAATTGTCTAAAGGCATGAAGGTCTGGGAAGAAAACCGTAAGGGTAGACTCTGGTGGCTGAGTTTTCTGGTTTTAATTCAAAGTAATCCTAAGACAAGGAATCTAAAGTAGATCCTTGGCTACTCATTACTCATTCATTAATTCATGCATGTATTAATTATATACTAATTACCTTTTTAAAAACTTTTTAGTTTGTATTGGAGTATAGCTCATTAACAATGTTGTGATATTTTCAGGTGAACCCCCAAAGGCATTCAGCCTTACATATACATGTATACATTCTTCCCAAAACTCCCCTCCCATCCACGCTGCCACGTAACATTGAACAGAGTTCCATGTGCTATACAGTAGGCTCTTTTTAGTTATCCATTTTAAATATAGCTATAGTTAATTACCTTTTAATTGTCAAGTTCTTACCCTAATGAAGCTTATAGTCTAGCAGGAAATAATAGTCAAATTACCTAGCTCAGGCCAGGTTTTTTAGGAAATGAAGAAAGGACAAAGGAAATTACATTTTAAAGAGTACTGAGACATGCAGAGTATTAATGCTAGGTGATTTTTTTCATAGATTACATGATTTAATCTTTGTGACACATTACAGGGGGTAAGTGGTGTTTTCCCTATTTTTATAGATGAAGAGGTAACTAATCTGCTGCAAATCACGCATGAGATAAGAGCTGTGCTTTTTAATAAGATCTACCTAACTCAGTACCCTGTTTTTAGTGGAAAGGAAATGCCAAGAGTTGAGAAACATTCAGCCAAAGAATTTGAGTCCCTCAAAAGTAGGCATGTAATCTTGATATCTCAGTACTCAGGATATATCATTCCATAGGTATTCACTAAAGATGAATGAAATGATGAGATGTTGTTGCCTTGTCCTACTTGCTGACAAACTGTGCTAGACTCAGCTAGGAGAGACTCTGACATGGAACATGGGTAGCTGCACTGTGTCATATTTTTAAACAGTTAGAAATGATCTGCAGTTCAGATGCAATTGATGTGCTTGTTTTTACGTAACCTACTTCCAGAACAGGTTTGTGGTGGCTCCTGATACAGGAAGATCATTAACCTAAGAACAAATGATCAGGAGTTTCATATTTAGGCCTTTGCAAATTCAATTCTGAACTTCCTCCTCTCTGCTGCTGCTAAGTCACTTCAGTCGTGTCCAACTCTGTGCGACCCCAGAGATGGCAGCCCACCAGGCTCCCCCGTCCCTGGGATTCTCCAGGCAAGAACACTGAAGTGGGTTGCCATTTCCTTCTCCAATGCATGAAAGGGAAAAATGAAAGTGAAGTAGCTCAGTCGTGTCTGACTCTTAGCGACCCCATCCATGGACTGCAGCCTATCAGGCTCCTCTGTCCATGGGATTTTCCAGGCAAGAGTACCAGAGTGGGTTGCCATTGCCTTCTCCTTCCTCCTCTCTACTGTGACTTTAAAGAACTATTGATCACCTAGATCCTTCCATGAGGAATATTGAAAACTGACTTCCATAAAGAATTTTATGTCATAGACATTTTCTCCAGATAACAATTTCTTATATAAACCCTCAGTAAAAAAACTATATTAAAATTATTATTAAAAAGCCTTTTTCTACATCGAGGTAAAGTGGTATCTCTGTATGAGAGGATGAGATTTGAGAATGACAAAGGCTAATGATTAGCTTGTTCCAGACTCTTAACTAGCAACACAATGAGACTGATCTTTGGCAAGCCCTTGAATTGTGCTTTTTAATTATAATGAACACCATATGTTTTAGATAAGAGAGGTATTGGTAGCAACAGTGACTGTATTTTTTAAAGATCCACATTATTCTCTTACCCAATTGGAATGCCATCCTACTTTTTTAGAAAATAAGCTGTAGGGTTCTCTATCTGAAGGTTGTAAATTGACCTCAAGAAGCAAATTGGGATCTCAAGTGCCTGAATGAGTCCTTGGCTTAGGTCCAGAGCTCCATACCATGGAGTATAGGAGAAGTGACCTTTGCCTTAGTATCGCTTTTATAAAAGCTCTGTTTTCAAGCAGCCCTAACAGCCTGATGGTGTAGATAACTGAGTTAATTATCCTGTCAAATGGAGCTGTTCAGTGTTTTCTCTCTGAATGCTAATCACTGTCTGCCAAAGGAGATGATTTCGGTTTTGGCTATAAGGATACCGAGCTATGATCCCTCTGACAGTAATCAGTGATAGAGTGGACTGCTACTTGAGGGCCTTTCTGGACCTGCTTGGTTAAACTAACCTATTAACAGAGAGAAGAAGGTGATTTGCCTATCCTTGTTGCCCGAAGAACTTGTACTTTGTTCATCTTAAGAGGTCTATCATGTTACTTAAACATGAAGTTAAAACCTGCTTGGACACATATTATACTAAGCTATACTGTTTAATATTGTAATTTAATCTATTAAGAGGAGATGTAATCCTCAAGATGTTGTTGTAGTCAACACACACTTTGAAGTACCACATATAAGTGAATGTGTATGCTAAGCCCAAACATAGACAAAGCTTATGGGTAGTTACTTGTCTTGAAAACTCTAATGCTGTTTCTACTGGTTCTCAGTAAGATAAAGCATAGTTGTTCAGTTGCTCAGCCTGTCCGACTCTTTGCGACCCCATGGACTGCAGCATGCCAGGTTTCTCTGTCCTTCACTATCTTCGTGAGTTTGTTCAAATTCATGCCCATTGAGTCAGTGATGCCATCCAACCATCTCATCCTCTATTGCCCCCTTCTCCTCCTCTCCTCAGTATTTTCCAGCATCAGCGACTTTTCCAGTGAGTTAGCTCTTCGCATCAGGTGGCCAAAGTACTGGAGCTTCAGCTTCAGCATCTGTCCTTCCAACGAATATTCAGGGTTGATTTCCTTTAGGATTGACTGGTTTAATCTCCTTGCTGTCCAGAGGACTCTCAAGAGTCTTCTCTAACACCACAGGTTGAAAGCATCAATTCCTCGGCGCTCAGCCTTCTTGGGCTCTGAGAGCCTTCTCAGCTCACACATCCATACATGACTACTGGAACAAACATGGTTTTGATTATATGGAAAGTGAAAGTGAAGTCACTCAGTCGTGTCCGACTCTTTGAGATCCCATGGACTGTAGTCTACCAGGCTTCTCTGTCCATGGAATTTTCCTGGCAAGAATACTGGAGTGGGTTGCCATTTCCTTCTCCAGGGTATCTTCCTGACCCAGGGATCGAACCCAGGTCTTCTGCATTGCAGGCAGACGCTTTACCCTCTGAGCCACCAGGGAAGCCCATGATAATATGGAAATGTGTCAGCAAAATGGCGTCTCTGCTTTTTAATACCCTGTCTAGGTTAGCACATGTTAGTAGTGGAGCAGTTGTTATTAAACAGAGTTATGGCATTGGTTTGTAGGGGGGCAGCTTTATTAATACTTGCTTGTTCCTTGCTTATAGTTCATTGAGTAGAAAACTGACAGGAAGTTTAGAGGAATACCTAGCAGAGAAGTATTCTCTGATTTTAAGGCTCAGAGAAGTAGTCAAAAAAAAAAAAAAACCTCTAATAATTGGAATAGAGAATAGGATTAAGATATTTCTGGAAATAAAAATTCTTTTCTAAGAAGTGTTTTTCAGTTTAAAGCAATCCAGTCTGTCCTGCTGTATGGAACATAAGTTAAAAATTAAGGAGAGTTCCTTAAACTTGATGCAGGTTTGATTCTAAATAATTATCTTAAAGCCTGAAGGTGCAAAGGAGCAATGTATCTATCAAGGAAAGTTTGTGCCTCTATAATTCCTCAATCAAAATCCATGGCTGAATCTGTTCTACAACCTTAATTTGTTGTTCAAATGGTCAAGCCTGTTATTTCACTTACTAAAATCTATCATCTTATAATTTGCTTATAAAAGTAAATAAGTTGCTTACAAAAAACACAACCTAATCAATTTCTTTGAGTTATGTAAAATACCATCCTGTCTCGTAGGAGGAGGTTGATATGTATATGTGGATCAGAGACCCTCAATATGAGGGTTAGGAGAATATGTTGTCTCACCAATTTAGGTACGATGCCCCTTAACAGCACAGAAGCAACGAGAACAACACCCCTTTCCCTTGGCAACATAATTCTCGTAAAAGAAAAGGGGAGAATGAGAGGATAACAGGCAGGAAGGCTAGGGGCCCCCAGATGGAGAAAATAGGCTGCAAGTGTCAGACGTTTTTTATCTTTCTCTTAAGCTGCAGGGCTTCCCTTGTAGCTCAGCTGGTAAAGAATCCGCCTGCAATGCAGGAGACCTAAGTTCGATCCCTGGATTGAGAAGACCCCCTGGAGAAGGGAAAGGCTACCCATGCCAGTATTCTGGCCTAGAGAATTACATGGACTATATAGTCCATGGGGTTGCATAGAGTCGGACGCGACTGAGTGACTTTCACTTTATATGTATTTGTATATAGCAAGCACATATACACATACTTAGTATGCCAGAGGACAGCAATGCTAAGGAAAGGGGTTAACTTAACGTGGAGATTACCAGTCTAAGACACCCTGGGCAATAGGAGACTTTAGTAGGGAAGCCTAGTTTTTGCATGATTTTACCTCTTGATTTTAGTTGCAAACTTAATTATACTACATATTTTATTTAATTTAAGTGTGATTCTGGTTAATGTGTTCTTTGATTCAACAGCTATTGGTAGAGGAAAGTCAAAGTGAAAGGGCAGTTTTTCAGCCCACATAGTTTTGTGGGTAGGCTTTGAGCCAAAAATGTCCACCTTCCCCTTGCTCATCCACTGTGCATGCAGTTAACAAAGACTGGATCGATGTCTCAAACTGGCACTCACATGTGTACACTCACTGTGTACTAGACACCATCGAATGCTTAGGGCATGTTCCTGAAACGTGACCTTACTTAAAGATTTAAGGAATTTAATCTCATTTAAAATAAACACAAGCTTCTGTATAGCACAGGGAGCTCAGCTTGATGCTCCGTGATGATGTGGAGAGGTGGGATGGGGTCGGGAGATGGGAGGAAGGCTCAAGAGGGAGGGGGATACATGGATATATGTAGCTGATTCATGGTGTTGTACAAAAAAACTAGCACAACATTTAAAGCACTTACACTCCCATTTTTAAAATTTTTAAAAATTACAAATGTAAAAAAAACCTAACACAGATTAAAGGAGATTATAAAATCTACATTGTTAAGATAAATCACACAAAATTTTAGTGTTGCAGGCTGTTTGGGGCTCCCATCGTTCACATACTGTTCTCTCCCTTCGCAGACCCCTCTTCTGTCATTAGGGTGAACCACTGGAGAAGTTTTAGAGCATCTGAAAAGATGCTGCATTAATATTAATAGGATGTATATCTTCATTCAAATTTAATAAGTTTATTTTCATGTAAATTAGAATCAAGGCATTTATAAAATTGGCCTTAAACCCACAGATTGTAGAAGCTCACTTTGGAAAATCCAGATATCGTATAAAGTACTTTAAGCACAAAAGGAAGTTTGGTCAGGATACTATATTTCAAAAAGAGGATTTGAAACATAACTCACTTACACGGGTATGGGACATGACTCCCAAAAGGATCAGTTTGCATTCTAGTATTTAGAAGATTATGATTCTGCAGTTTCTGATTTGCTGTTCATCCCTGAGGAAGCTAGGCCTTATTGATTTACTTCAGCTGAGGCTTGTGCGGTGTAAGGGTGGCAGCTCTTTACTGGGTACTTTCACCTGTGCCAGGCAGTGCGTGCAATGCACGGACTAATAGTGCCCTGTAAGAAGTGCATGGCCCCTTTTTACAAATGAGAAAACCAAGACTCAGAATATGTGGTTTGCCTGGGATCTCACATTCAGCTGTCTCCTGAACCAACCTTTGATACCAGGTCTTTCTGCCTCTAGAGCAGTGTTTTTATAGCCTTTTGCCCCCACTGTAGCCAAGCAAGATGTTATGTTTTTATCTTCTTGGTCCTTTTCATCTACAAATCTGTAAAGCGTGACCTAAAGTATGTAAATTTCATTCTTCTTACCTAAAACATAGTAAAACCCCAAATGTTAAAAGCTCTCAAACTTAGGTTTCAAATAAGTTGGATTTAACTTTGGAGGGAAAAAAAGGATGAAAAATTATATATTGGGAATTCAAATGTAGTTTTGGCTCTCAAAAGAAGGTAAACATGATGACTATTGTGTATGACTAATGATGATTTCACATTCCTGAATGAGATCTTTAAAGACAGGAACACAAGGAACTAGAAACCTGCATGGATTCACTAACAAGCCAGATTTGCTTCTTGGACGGGCTCGCCAAACTGTTAGATCTGAGAAATCCAAAAGACAAAGCACTGACCTTGAGCAGGGCACTTTGCAAAACCATCTCTCAATATCTTTGGACAGAGGAAGATAAATAGAATTTAGGTTCTAGAACACATTGCTGGATCAATAACTGGTTGAACAGCTGTACCCTGTAAGTGACGGATGTCTTGCTGAAGATATATTTATGATGGTGTTTGACACGGCTCAGTCCTCTACTTTGCAATAATTTTTATCAGATATTTATATGAAAGTCCCAGTTATCCAAAGTTTTCAAAGGAGGAAAAGAGAATGTATAGCAAATGAACCCAAAGCTAGAATAAGAATATAAAATCAACATGCTTCAATAGGCAGAAATGTGGATGACTGTTCTTAGGTTTAAAAACTAAAATCCACAAGTACAAATTGAGAGTGATAAGATTTGAGGGTTTTGTTTGTTAGATTTTATTATTAGACATTATTACCTTTAGACATAAGTGTGGCTGTGTGAGCAAAAATAAATTAATAATTTCCTTCCTTTTTCCTTATCAGTAATTTTGTTGAATATTAAAGCTTCTACCAATATTTGTATGATACTCATTCAGAGTGATACACATCACAGATAAATTATTACTATGTAAAGTTCTCTAATCAAATTATATTAGGTATTAGGTACACATTACAAATTAGGGAACACAACTAAATGAACTCACCAGAGAATCATATATTATGCTGGTTTTCCCTACCTCTAACCTAGTTATTGTCTAAGTAATTTCCATGATCTTCCTTTTGCAAGAAATTTTTTGGAAAACAAAGTTGTAACTTAAGCAATTACTTAGCTTTAATTTGTGAGATCCTTATACCTTTTTAGAGAGAACATGTAGAAATTAAATGAAAACACATATCCTTTTTTTCCTGAAAATGTAGACTCCCACTAAAATGTAGACTCCATAAGTTGAGGACCTGAGGTTTCATTGCTGTGTCCCTAGAACCTAGGACAGTGCCTGGCACATAGTAATTGCTTAATAAATGTTTGTTAAAGGAAATAATTTCTCCGAAAATTGTGACTAAGCTCATCTGCTGGATATTGACTCCATATATTAGTTTGCTATTAGCCTCTGTGGAATTCGGTGACTGATTTGATGTTAGGCAAAAGTGAACAGTTATCGCTTAGGCCTAATGACCATGAAAAGAAGCTAACAAAAGCCTGGAGTTAAAACAATATACAAGCCCCTGTGTCCCTGTCCTTTGAAGCAAAAGACTTTTGCTTTAGTCTTCCAGGCCTCTCTTGAGTCTCAAAAGGCTGGCTCAAGATTTAATGATCAGGAAATGTGAAAATGTAGAAACAAAAAATAACTATTGGGCCTGGAACCTGGTAGCTATTTAGATTATAAATCTGCCACATAGCATAATCACTGAACACCCAGTTGCCTGAAAGATACAGATAAAGGCCTGGCACACATTCTTATGTTATTTTTACAGGAAACAGACCCACCCCAGATGAAAACTGCTGACTGTAAGCACCGACCCTAGTCTAGCTGAAACCAAAATATTGATGATCCTTGAAATTTTCCCTTGATGCCATCCAATCCTGAGAATGAGCTGATCATGCACCCTGCAGTCCCCTCCCTCACACTGCCTTTAAAACCCCTTCCCTCGGAACCATTGAGAGCTCAGGTCTTTTGAGCATGAGCTGCCCTTGTTCTCATTAGCATCGTGCAGTAAACACTGCACTTTCCTTCACTGCAATCCAGTGTCAGTAGATGGGCTTTGTTGTGTGGGCACGCAGACCTAAAGTTTGGTTGGATAACAAAGTGTATCTAACCTCTATAGTAGGTTAGCTGTGCTAAATTATCTATAATAGAATGTAACAGTCAAATATTATGAAACAATTATTGGCAGTAATTACTAATTATATGCCAGAATTATATGACCATTAATAAAGATACCTGATGCATTATCATGTGAGGTGACAGGAGTGAGGATAACAGAGCCCTGGACCACAAATCAGAGTCCTCAAGTTTAAATCCTGATTCAACCACTTACTAGTTGCCTGACCTTAAAATAGTCACAATAACCACTGTAATTTTGTTTCTCCATTTGTAAAATGGACAAAAGAATAGCAGTTATTTCATACGGTTGGTATGAGGATTAAAAGACTTAGTCATGTAAAGAGACTATATGACTATAATGCAAGATATGATACTTCATAAATAATAATAAAAGCAAGCTATTATTGGTGTATATAAGAGCTAATTTAACAAGGTTCAACATATATTATTGCTCAGTGCCCAGTCACTCAGTTGTGTCTGACTCTTGGCAACTTTATGTTGCACTAATCTTACACATTAGAAGGCAATGGCACCCCACTCCAGTACTCTTGCCTGGAAAATCCCATGGGCGGAGGAGCCTGGTAGGCTGTAGTCCATGGGGGTCGCGAAGAGTCGGACACAACTGAGCGACTTCACTTTCACTTACACGTTAGCAAAGTAATGCTCAAAAGTCTCCAGGCCAGGCTTTAGCAGTACATGAACTGTGAACTTCCAGAAGTTCAAGCAGGATTTAGAAAAGGCAGAGGATCAAATTACTAATATCTGCTGGATCATTGAAAAAACTAGAGAGTTTCAGAAAAACATCTGCTTTATTGACTACCCCAAAGCCTTTGACTGTGTGTATCACAACAAACTGGAAAAATTTTCAAGAGATGGGAATACCAGACCACCTGACCTGCCTCCTGAGAAATCTGTATGCAGGTTAAGAAGCAACAGTTATAATTGTATATGGAACAACAGACTAGTTCCAAATCAGGAGAGAAGTACATCAAGGCTGTACATTGTCACCCTGCTTATTTAACTTATAAGCAGAGTACCTTATGGGAAACGCTGTTTTGCTGGGAGAAATATCAATAACCTCAGTTATGCAGATGAAACCACCCTGATGGCAGAAAGTGAAGAACTAAAGAGCCTCTTGATGAAAATGAAAGAGGAAAGTGAAAAAGTTGGCTTAAAACTCAGCATTCAAAAAATAAGATCATGGCATCCAGTCATGACTTCATGGCAAATACATGGGGAAACAATGGAAACAGTGAGAAACTTTATTTTCTTGGGCTCTAAAAATCACTGCAGATGGTGACTGCAGCCATGAAATTAAAAGACGCTTACTCCTTGGAAGGAAAGTTATGACCAACTTAGACTGCATATGAAAAAGCAGAGACATTACTTTGCCAAAAAAGATCCATCTAATCAAGGCTATGGTTTTTCCAGTAGTCATGTATGGATGTGAGTTGGATTATAAAGAAAGCTGAACACCAAAGAATTGATGTTTTTGAACTGTGGTGTTGGAGAAGACTCTTGAGAGTCCCTTGAACTGCAAGGAGATCCAACCAGTCCATCCCAAAGGAAATCAGTCCTGAATACTCATTGGAAGGACTGATGCTGAATTGAAACTCCAATACTTTGGCCACCTGATGCGAAGAGCTGACTCATTTGAAAAGACCCTGATGGTAGGAAAGATTGAAAGTGGGAGGAGAAGAGTACGACAGAAGATGAGGTGGTTGGATGGCATCATTGACTCAATGAACATGAGTTTGAGTAAGCTCCGGGAGCTGGTGATGGACAGGGAGCCCTGACATGCTGCAGTCCATGGCATTGCAAAGAGCTGGACATGACTGAGTGATTGAACTGAACTGGAACTGTCATGGTACCTCTGGATGTGTCATTTCACTTGCTGATTGAGGGTCAAAGTCTAGTCTTGTCTGCCATCTTGGTCCCATTTGATTCTAATTGGTTTATGTTGTGTCCTTGAACTATGTCATTCTTTAGAAACTTGTGCCCTGCTCCTTTCCCTCCCGTTACACATGGGCCTTGACTCTGACATGGCCTATGCAAGTGTTCTCTGGCTTTCTGGATGTTACTTTCCTTACTAAGTGTATTAGTAGACCATCTCACTGGAAAGGACTATTGAGGGAGGGGAATATCTCAAATAGATTTGATATCCTTTGTTGTTATCAATGTAAATAGTAACCATTTTTTGAAAAACCAGTTTCCCAAAAACTGACTGACTGAGTTTCTCAAAAAGGCTTCAGGCCACATGCCTTCAGTTCAACTCAGTTCAGTCACTCAGTCATGTCTGACTCTTTTGAGACCCCATGGACTGACTGCAGCACGCCAGGCCTCCCTGTCCATCACCAACTTCTGGAGTTTACTCAAACACATGTCCATTGAGTCGGTGATGGCATCCAGCCATCTCATCCTCTGTCGTCCCCTTCTTCTCCTGCCTTCACTCTTTCCCAGCATCTGGGTGTTTTCAAATGAGTCAGTTCTTCACTTCAGGTGGCCAAAATGTTGGCGTTTAAGCTTCAACATCAGTTCTTCCATGAGTATTCAGGACTGATTTCCTTTAGAATTGATTGCTTGGATCTCATTGCAGTTCAGGGGACTCTCAAGAGTTTTCTCCAATACCACAATTTGAAAGCATCAATTCTTTAGCACCCAGCTTTTTTTATAGTCCAACTCTCACACCCATACACGACAACTGGAAAAACCATAGCTTTGACTAGACGGACCTTTGTTGGCAAAGTAATGTCTCTGCTTTTTCATATGATGTCTAGGTTGGTCATAACTTTTCTCCCAAAGAGCAAGTGTCTTTTAATTTCATGGCTGCAGTCACCATCTGCAGTAATTTTGGAGCCCCCAACAATAAAATCTCTCACTGTTTCCACTGTTTCCCCATCTATTTGCTATGAAGTCATGGGACTTAGTCATATGTTTAGGCTTTGCCTCCTCTATTCCCTTTGAATTCCTTGTCCTATTTCTAGTGCCACTAGTAATACAGGGCACATTTGTCCGTCCTCATGAAATGCCTCCTGAATCTGTTCTACCAAACCCACCAACCTCTCTGGCTTCTTTCTCCCTCAGACGACTATTGGGTTATCCATTACACTTTCAGAGGGGTCTGGGTGAACTTTGTTTTTGATCCCTTACCCCAGATGGAGTGAATCAGGAGGAGGAATGTGAAGTCAGGAAGAGGAATTTGAAGGAGGTGAGATGAGATGTTGGAGAAGGTGCAGGTGATGAAGCTGGGTGCCCCTGTTCATTCCTCTATTCATTTATCCAAGAAGCAGGGGAAAGGTTCTGTTCTGCTTTGTTTCCAGGCAGCTTTGTACTGTTGCATGATTCCTATCTCCCTGCTCCCTCACCCCCGGCCCCGCCTTGCCTCCAGTGATGCATGGGTGGAGCACTGACTCCTAAATAAATAAATGCCCACTGTAACTTGCCTTGGAGTATGGTTCCTGAAATTGCTTCAGTGAGAAGAAGCTCAGTTGCAAATCAGCTCAGTAGCTTAGTGTTTTGTTCTGGTGAGTTTTGATTGGAGATTCTCATTTGAAAACACTGGGCATTTTCTCTGTTCACATCTTGGCAACTCTTGCTCTACTCAGCACTCATTTGAGTTTCTTAGTGAATCTTGGTCAGCTTCTACAGAGACACCTGCCTGCTTTTATGTATGTCATTAGAGAATTCCATTGCCAGTTCTTCAAAGCAAATTTAGGGTAGTCTTTATTTTAACTTAAGCCATCCTAAGCAAAACTTGTGAGTTTGATGAAAATTCATTAAAACCTTTGTGTATGATGTGATCACAGTACCAATCTTTTCTTTTTTGTGTTCACATCATACACAAAGGTTTTAATGAATTGGCAAATAGATGGGGAAACAGTGGAAACAGTGGCTGACTTTATTTTCTTGGGCTCTAAAATCATTGCAGATGGTGATTGCAGCCATGAAATTAAATAACACTCCTTGGAAGGAAAGTTATGACCAACCTAGACAGCATATTCAAAAGCAGAGACATTACTTTGTCAACAAAGGTCCATCTAATCAAAGCTATGGTTTTTCCAGTAGTCATGTATGGATGTGAGAGCTGGACTATAAAGAAAGCTGAGTACCAAAGAATTGATGCTTTTGAACTGTGGTGTTGGAGAAGACTCTTGAGAGTCCCTTGGACTACAAGGAGATCCAACCAGTCCATCCTAAAGGAGATCAGTCCTGGGTGTTCATGGGAAGGACTGATGTTGAAGCTGAAACTCCAAAACTTTGGCCACTTGATGTGAAGAGCTGACTCATTGGAAAAGATCCTGATGCTGGGAAAGATTGAGGGCAGGAGGAAAAGGGGACGACAGAGAATGAGATGGTTGGATGGCATTACCGACTCAATGGACATGAGTTTGAGTAAACTCTGGCAGTTGGTGATGGACAGGGAGGCCTGGTGTGCTGCGGTTCATGGGGTCACAAAGAATCAGACACAACTGAGTGACTGAACTGAACTGAATTATGTTTTAATGATAGAAGATGCTTTTGAAACCTCTCTCTTCCCCTATTCCATGTAGACAGATTTCCTTTCCTCTTTGCCAACTTTTCTTCTGTTCTCTCTTCTCAACAACTTTATTCCCAAAGAAAAACCACTCAACAAACAAAAATCATAAAGCCAGGTAGTGTGGGTTTGTCTAAATTTAGGTTTATCAGCCTCCTCTGAATGAGAATGGACTAAAGACCAGGAAAACGCAGGAATGTTGGAGGACACCTCTATGATCTGGCTTGAGGTCCTTGTTGTCCCAACATCCTCCAGAATATAGGAACTCAGAGCTACACACATTTCTCATCTGATCCTCAGGGTTTCAGGTTCCCCAGAGGTGGCATTATTTGTGCAGAACCCTAGTATAAGAGATAGTCTTAGGAAGGATCAGACTGTTTGTAGTGTGTTATTATAACCCCTTGGCCCTTTGGGAAATTCTTTATGGGTGCCTTTCCTCATTAACTGGACTTTTCCACTGTGCCTTTGTTATTGTCATAAATGCCGAGGTCCTGCCTGAAGTTTGGCCTCGTTCCCAGACTGTACAACATGGACTAATTTTTAGTCTTAATAAACAAAGTAGTTTGTATGCACTAAGTTATCCAAAGATCCCCTTGTAGTTCAGCAAGCAAACTCCACATCACCTCAAAGAAATGCCCACTCTGGTTGTCCAAAGCCTTGTAAGCTCTGGACTGAGATGAGCCGGTGAGCCAAAGCTAGGGCCTGTTTCCAGCAGCTATCAGACCATCAAGGTGGAGGCACAGAAGAGCTTTGGAAAACCAGAACTAGGAGACAAACAAGTGCTTAGGGATGCCCTGTGAGAGTCCCACTGAAATACAACCCTTGATTTCTTTTTTCTTTTCTCCGCTTTTCTTTTGTTCTACCTCCTATCTCTCTGGAGAAATCATATACCGAATCTCTCTCCCTCTGTATAATTTTAAGAGTCTTTTTAGTCCTTTTTCAGATATCATAAAAGAAAAGTTAACATTTTATCTGGAATGGTTTAAAAGTCTTTTACATTGTACATATCTAAACACCCTGGAGACAAAAAAATTAGTGTGATTAAATTAATCTCAGAGGGAAATTTAATGTGTTCCCTTGGTAATTGTCCAATATTAACTTTTTGAGGATAAGTTACTAGTCAGAAGCCACTTACTAGCTCTAGAAAAGCCCTTTGGATGCTGGAACGCTAAACCAAGGCCTGAGAGTAGAAAACAGAGCAAGGTTTATGACACTTCCAGGCAGATTTGCTCTGAGGTGAGACTGAGGCCTTCTGAAAGCTTGCTGCCACTGACTATGTTTCTGAGACCTAGATGGGAAATGATGCTCCCTAGACAAGCCCTGTGATGCTCTCCCTAGATTGAAAAGGCTGAGAGCGACTGCTCCAACTGATTGAATTAGTGTGCATTGTCCACTGTGCTTTAGTTTAGGGAGGCTCTTTTCTTCACCAGTTGTAGAATGTTCTATGAGGATCAAAGAGTTCACTGATCAAGAGGGAATCTATAGACTCCTTGTTTCTTACTCATTTCTCAGGAAACACATACCATTAGGGAGAATACATAACTCCATGAAACATAGCCTTTATGAGCAATGCTTGCAACTGCTGTAAGCCTCAGTTTCTTCATCTGTAAAATGGGCTGAAATTGTAACAGTTCACTGGTTTTTTCTCTTTTAAAGATAGCCTGAGGTGATGTATGTACAGTGCTTGTCATATGTAACACCTGTTAGCTGGTGTTATTGGGAGACACAGAAACACCATCAGACATAGTCATGCGTGTCCATTTTGTATCTAAGTCTTGATGACACATACTCAGTCTCTCAGTTGTACCCCACTCTTTGTGACCCCGTAGAATGTAGCCCTCCAGGCTCCTTTGTCCATGGAATTTTCCAGGCAGGAATACTGGACTGGGCTTCCATTTTTTTCTCCAAGGGATCTTCCCAATCCAGGGATCGAACCTACATCTCTTGAGTCTCCTGTGTTGGCAGGGAGATTCTTTACCACTAGTGCCACGTGGGAAGCCCTTGATGACACACAGGCTACACTCATTTCCTTTGACCATGACAGTGTTTCGTCTGGCAGTCTTCAAACTTTTTGAATATGCGTCTTGTAAAAAGTTAACCTTCCCAATATTCTCATATATATATATAATTATAATACTTGGGCATCCCTGGTGGCTCAGATGGTAAAGAATCTGCCTGCAAGAGCAGGAGACATGGGTTCAATCACTGGGTCAGGAAGATCCCCTGAAGGGCATGGCAACCCACTCCAGTATTCTTCCCTGGAAAATTCCACAGACTGAAGAGTCTTACATATGTATGTATTTATATAGATGTGTTCATGTATATGTTTATATGAATATGTGTATTGTTGTTGTTTAGTTGCTAAGTTGTGTCCAAATTTTTTGTGATCCTTTGAACTGTAGCCCGCCAGGATCCTCCGTCCATGGGATTCTCCAGGCAAGAATACTGGAGTGGGTTGCCATTTCCTTCTCCAGGNATAGATGTGTTCATGTATATGTTTATATGAATATGTGTATTGTTGTTGTTTAGTTGCTAAGTTGTGTCCAAATTTTTTGTGATCCTTTGAACTGTAGCCCGCCAGGATCCTCCGTCCATGGGATTCTCCAGGCAAGAATACTGGAGTGGGTTGCCATTTCCTTCTCCAGGGGATCTTCCTGACCCAGGGATCAAACCCATGTCTCCTTCATGGACAGGTGGATTCTTTAATACTGAGCCACCAAAGAAGTCCATTAATGTGCATACATACATAATAAAGACGATCTGTACTTTGAACATTAGGAACCATTTTTTTGGGAAACCCTAACTTTGAATATTTTGTTAAAATATATATGGGAGTGTGTGTGTGTGTACACACACACACACATATATGTTTTATTTATTTATTTATTTTTTCTGCTATCCTGAAAGACTGTTTGGGGCATCCTGGGGGACAGGTGCCCCAGCATTCTTATCAGATAGTGAAATCTTGAGGTTGCATTAACCTGGAAAGCCATACAAGCAGCTTCTTGAAGCGACTCTTGTCAGGGAAGGTGCTCCTGCTCTGTTGCTCACTGTTCTCTTCACTGCACTGATCACTTACTTATTTGAGTTATCAGTTTACAAGTTTATTGTCTGCCTCTCTCCCTACATCTAAAGTGCAAACTTCCTNTCTTGAGGTTGCATTAACCTGGAAAGCCATACAAGCAGCTTCTTGAAGCGACTCTTGTCAGGGAAGGTGCTCCTGCTCTGTTGCTCACTGTTCTCTTCACTGCACTGATCACTTACTTATTTGAGTTATCAGTTTACAAGTTTATTGTCTGCCTCTCTCCCTACATCTAAAGTGCAAACTTCCTCTCAGAGGGTAGGGTCTTTGTTTATTCACATTGGTAGTCCTGGCTCCATGATCCAGTGCCTGACACATAGAAGATCCTAAATTAAATGAAAAGATAAAGGTTCGGGGACATGTCCCTTTGTTCTTTCCCTCCCACACATGTTTTTGTTCACGGTGGGGAGCCGAAGCTTAGGAGAATGTTCTGAAGCTGCTGATAGTGGTGGTGTTGGTGCTGATGATAAGGATTTAACGGTTCTCAGTAAAGCCTCATCTGTGTGTTGACCCTCCCTCCGTAGTTATCACTTCTCCATTCCTTCCAAATAGGAACACTTGTGGGCTCCTCACTGGGCAACTTTTGACTAATACTGAGGAGTTGTGGTTCTCCCTGGTACCAGTGAGGCGCCAGACGCTGGATCTCCACGCCCACTTGCCCCATACATGCATTCTTTTGGGATCTTTGCATAAACATGGGCGTTTCACATATTTCCGTGTGATGCAAATGCCTTTAGGCCACTTCCTTTTTAATGCAAGTAGTCTGTGGACACAGTCTCTTTTTGGTTTTCATTTTATGGTTTAAAGATAATCCCTCCCTTAGGAGTCAGGGCTATTTCTCTCTCTGGAACCCAAGATGTACTATAACAATACTATATCTGCCTCCTCTTCTGGTAAGAAAAATAGGCTTTCCCCCTTCAAGATCCTGACAGTTACTTTTTATTACTGTCATGGAATAAAAATGTTTCATCAAATTTGGGAGGATCTTTTGCTAGTGCTTAAACTCATTGCGAAAGTTCCTGAGGTTTGGCCTGTGGGATTCACAGATGCAGAGGCAGTGTCCCCAGACAACCACCAAACGCGGTTAGGCTCAGCCTTCCATGACTCACTCTTTAAGGCAAATATAGAGA
This sequence comes from Oreotragus oreotragus, assembly GCA_006410675.1. Taxonomy (NCBI): domain Eukaryota; kingdom Metazoa; phylum Chordata; class Mammalia; order Artiodactyla; family Bovidae; genus Oreotragus; species Oreotragus oreotragus. The sequence continues at coordinate 334,189 of SJYX01017043.1, forward strand.
TAAAAGTAAATTATTATATAAAAATGTAAACTGATCTTTTATATATATTATTAAGACTCTTACCTGGGATTTGATTGGTTGGGAGTAAAAGAAAAATCAACTCAAATTAACGCAGACAGTATAAGACATGGATAGATATATAACTAAAGAGTTCAGAGGTAGGGTTCTTCTCAGAAGAGGCTTGGTTTGATTTCATTCTCAGTGTTTCCTGGCTCTGCATCTTCAGTGTAGAATTTATTCTTGGCAGCCTCCTCCATTTATGGTCCCAAGATGCTGTCAGTGACTCCTAAGGCTACTTTCTTCCAGGTTGGACTTCAGTAGGAGAGAAAACGCCTATATTGCTAGCAAATTCCCCAAACTGATATATTAGCAAGACTTTAATCACATGATGTAGGTCATGTGCTGATCCTTGAATTCAAATTTGTAATTAGAAGGGTGGGCCATGTAATTGATTTAAACTAATCTGGCATCCCACTGCAGTATTCTTGCCTGGCGAATCCCAGGGACAGAGGAGCCTGGTGGGCTGCTGTCTATGGGGTCGTACAGAGTCGGACACGACTAAAGCGACTTAGCAGCAGCAGCAGCAGAAGGCCTGACCTTGGAGTTATGGTTGGGAGTTGAGTCAATCTAGGTCACAGGACTAAGAAATTTGGGGCACTGTTAGCTGAGGTAAAGGGGGAAATACTTGTTATACTTGGTATTGAAACAGGACTGGGTTGGGAACACTGAGGTTGTTTTTTTCTTTTTTTCTTTTTGTATCTGTTGTGTCTGGCACTCTTCAAATATTAGGGTTTCCATTTTTGGTTATGGTAGCCATTATTGATGTCTGTTAGTGTTTCTGGCTTTCTGCCTTATGGACACATGGTTACTCTTTCTGGTCTATGACCTGTGAGCATTTCAGTTGAAGCATTAACTTGTGGGTGTGAGACTATTCAGAGTGTTCTCTTTGCCTCCATTAATGCAACTGGAAGTGTTTGAGATGGTGGTTGGTCCATTATAAGTAACTGTGATGAGCAGACCTCCTTGCTGGCTCATGCTAGACAAGTATTATGAGTAAAAACAAACGAACCCTTATTATGTTAAACCATGAAAATTCTGAAATTGTTGGTTACTGTGGCATACCTGATTTATCCTGTCTAGGACACTGGATTTCCTAAACCCATTTGGGTTATTTGAGGGTTGCTCACAAATATCTTGTATATGTATAGTTTTTTTCCAACTTAACAAAATTGCTTTCATGTCTATGATACCATCTTATCTGCACAACGCTTGTGTAAATGTAATGAGAAATATTATTACTCCATTTTCCAGTGGAAGAATTGAGGCAAACTCCTGAAATGCTCTTCTACTAGTTTGGCAATATTTGCTACTTTCTATTTGCTTTGTTTTTTTAAGCAATATGATTACAAGATAAAATCAGATTATGAAAAATTATGTTTTTCATTTTATGAATATTTTATTTGATGGCCCCCTCTTGAAGAATTTGTCATTTTCTTACTTTATTCTTCCCCTCCACCAAGTAGTCAGTGTTGTAAATGTTAAAGACTTTTGCTGCTTCTGTTGGAGAGCTAAATTAAGGGAGTTGTTAGCTGAACTATTTGCCTACATTGAGCTTTGAGGGGGACTGAAAAGAGATCAAGGAAGCTGTGGTTATACGCTAGCCAGTAGGTAACTGGGGCTCCTACCGAGGAGGTTGACTCAAGAGGAAAGGGTAGGCGTATAGTATTTCTTCTGGTCAGAAAATGGCAGCAGGCCAGAAATAGAGTACAGGAGAAAGCAAGGGCTGATTGCTTTGAAAGCAGAAGAGACATCTGCTTTGCAATGAATTGGGGAAGCTCAGATAGTAAAGCATCTGCCTACAATGCGGGAGACCTGGGTTCCATCCCTGGGTCGGGAAGATCTGCCGAAGAAGGAAATGGCAACCCACTCCAGTATTCTTGCCTGGAGAATCCCATGGACAGAGGAGCCTGGTAGGCTACACAGTCCATGGGGTCGCAGAGTTGAACACGACTGAGCGACTTCACTTCACTTAGTGGTAAAGAGAATGGGCTTTGAAAGCAGAGAGACGTGATTCAAATCCTGGTTCCACTGCTTATAAGCTGTGCAATCTTGTATAAACTACTTAATATTGCTGTATTAATATCTTGGATTTCCCTTCTATAGAAGGGGGATAATAGTACCTATTTCATAAGGATGTTGCTCTTAGAACAATACTAAGAGCTTGATAAATACAAGAAACTATTATTATTTCATTGCCACCCTTCTGCCACCATCCCGGTCTAAGCCATCCATCATCTCTCATCTGTAAATAATTGAAAGACCTTCTCATTGGTCTTCTCACATCTATTCTTTGTCATCACCATCTTTGTCCCAACCGCCTCCCACTGCCCCTTGTAGTTAGGGTAATCTTTTAAAATTAGAACCTCATTAGGATTACTTAAGACTTTACAGTAAAGACTAAAATCCGTAGTATTGATTGTGAGAAACTTCTCTAATTACAGTTTGTGCTGACCTCTCTAGTTTACCTTCATAGTCCCTCTTTTACATCCTCAGGTGTGCCACCTTCTGCTTATCTCAGGGCTTTGTTTTACGATATTTCAGAGAAGCAATGCCTTTACCTCATTCTGATGTTGCCTTCCAGGTGGAAGGGTCTCTCCTGGGATGATGTTTCTCTGTCCACCCCTTTTCTCACTCTGCCCCAAGAGATGTGGAGTTATTTCCCTGATGCATCAATCTTGGGTAAATATCTGAGCTTCTTCAGCTCAGCTTTGCCCTCTTCCTCTTGGAAGTGAGTTTCCTAAAGGAAGCAGGTAGTTCCTGATGCTTTTCTAGGGACATGCTCTTTCTTACCGTGTGGAAGGTCTGTTCTGGTCCCAGATTACTTATATCTGTGTGGTTAAACCTACCTCCTTGTGGAGTCAGTCGACTGGTCCACTCGGCTAACAGACTAAAGCCATGGCTCCCAGCCTGCTGTCTGTCAGCACTGAAGGAGCTCTACAGATTTCCTCCATGTACTCCCACCTCCTTGGTCTCTTTCCCGTCCACTTCCTCCTCCTCTCTTCCAAGCTAGGTGATTTCTAGTGGTCCCTGGTAGAAAAGTAGTGTGAAGAGGATAGTGGAGAGGCTCTTCCATGCTGTATTACAGAATGAGTTGTCCAGTATAACAGTAAGCCAATAGGCTGGCTCAAATATCACAGTCTAACTGATGGTCACATTCTAGGATTTAGTTAAGTCGCTCCGTCATGTCCGACTCTTTGCGACCCCATCGACTGCAGCCCGCCAGGCTCCTCCGTCCGTGGGATTCTCCAGGCAAGAATACTGGCGTGGGGTGCCATTTCCTTCTTGGATAGGGCAGTAGAAATGGAAGCATTGTTTTCCCCTTTTTATTGAAAAACAAAGGTAGAAGGGTGTGGAGATTCTCCAGGAGGGGGAGCCCTCGTTCCTTGTTCCCGGTCAGCTATGCGTGTTCGCATCATCTGTGACTAAGTCACAACAAAGCCAGGAGAACAAACACCGTCATTGCTATAAGTCAGTTTAAACAGAATTGGCACAGTCCCCATTTGGTATTATCACTCTGTCCCATACAATTTACTCTTCACCTTTGTGGAATTCACTTTATAGGAGAACTTCTTTATAATTCCTCTCAGGGTTTAGAATGTCCTTTTAGGAGGATACAGGCTTAACTTCTATTTTAGTTTCTACTTAGCAGGAAAATGTACAATGGAATTAGGAACATGTGATCCTTTTGGTTAACTGTGTTTTCTCCTTAGCTTTCCTCTTTCCCATTAGTTTTCCAAGTCCCTTTTTTTTTTAGAAAAATAAGTTGTGACCAGTAGCCCTTCCTTCCCAGTCAAGTTTTTGGATAGAAAGCTCAGTGCAAAATAGTGATCATCAGCTTACAGACCGTTTTCAGCACAGTGTGATGCGTCAGTCCATCGAAGCTGCAAATCCTTCTCTTGACACTTCTTTTACTCTCGTACAACTTGTTTCATAGAGTTGGATGCATTGATTCCTGATAAATGTTAAAAATGGCCGTTTAACAGATGACAGAATTTTCTTTGGGCTTTCCCGATAGTTCAGTTGGTCAGGAATCCACCTGCAATGCGGGAGACCCCAGTTTGATTCCTGGGTCTGGAAGATCCACTGGAGAAGGGATAGGCTACTCACTCCAGTATTCTTGAGCTTCCCTTGTGGCTCAGTTGGTACAGAATCTGTCTGTAATGCAGGAAACCTGGATTTAATTCCTAGGTTGGAAAGATCTCCTGGAGAAGAAAAAGGCCACCCACACCAGTATTCTTGGGCTTCCCTTGTGGCTCAGGTGGTAAAGAATCCGCCTGCAATGCAAGAGACCTGGATTCAATCCCAAGGTTGGGAAGGTCTCCTGGAGAAGGGAAAGGCTACCCACTCCAGTATTCTGGCCTGGAAAATTCCATGGACTGGATAGTCCAGGTAGTAGTGATGACTAGGCATCATTGGAGGTTCATTTAAAACAAGCCACATGGGAGGAGGTTCCAGTCAAGATGGGAGAATAGAAAGATGAAGATATCACCTCCTCTACAATTATATCAAAAATATATCCACATGTGGAACCATTCTTATGAAATACCTCCTGAATGTTGGTAGAAAATCTCAGAAGGTCAAAATTGCAAGAATGATCACCACGTACTTGGGTAGGGTGAAAGAAAAAAAGAAAATCAGGATGGGATCCCTGGAAGGGAGCTGTGAAAGAGGAACCGTTTCCTCACCCTGGGAAGCCCTTCAAATGGGGGGAGATCAGCTGGGACAGAGAGGGAGCTTCAGGGGCTCGGAGGAGAGTACAGCAGCTGGTTTGTGGCAAGAACAGAGAGGGACCAGTACAGGGAGCCTGTGCCACTTCCCTGGTATCCCCAGCCCTAGACATGCATCTGATAGTGTGTGGCGGTGCTGAGTGCTGAAATGTGGGCTTCAAAGGACAGACCCGCACGGAGACAGCCTGAAAGGCCTGGAGTGCCGTATAGGCTGCAACCAAGGAGTACATGCATACTCCCAGCCTACCAAGGAAGTGAAGCGCTGTTGTTAGTGGGTGCATGAAGATTGCCATAGCAGCCCCACTATTGGTATGCTCACAGTGGGTGTGGCTCCACCTTTGTGAGCTCTGGGAATGTGTAAGAGCCAGTGGGTTGCCTACATGTGGAGGTGGGGCTGAAATCGGACCTGATTTGCAGGTGCTACATGATATAGGAAGAAGGGCTGAAACTGAGCCCTCTCCCCATGGCTTTGTAATCCACATATTTACCCCCTAGCCACTGGTGCCTTTGTAAACTCAGTGCTGCAGGACATCCGAGAGGACTATGGGTGCTCCCATGGCTTGGGCAGTTCTGACATTAGCAGTTGTGGGCTTTGCTGGCAGGCACATGCACATTGGGGTGGGTCTGGGTCTGGGCTGCTTCCATAGCTCGCACAGCAAGTCCAGGTGCACAACTACTGTGGTCCTGGTACCTGACTTAAGTTGGGCTGCACCTACAGATCTGTGCTGTTGGCTTTGTGAATATAGCTCTGGAGGAACGCCAAGGCCAACTGCATTCCCACGGTTGAGGTGGAACTGTGTACTTTGTGAGCCCGTATCACCGGTAACAGGTGACACCAAAGAATGCACTCTCTGGTGGACAGTTCTGGAGGAAGAGGTATACTCAGTGGCTCCTCCCGTAACTCTGCTGCTGCTACTACTAAGTCACTTCAGTTGTGTCCGACTCTGTGCGATCCCAGAGACGGCAGCCCACCAGGCTCCCCTGTCCCTGGGATTCTCCAGGCTAGAAAACTGGAGTGGGTTGCCATTTCCTTCTCCAATGCATGAAAGTGAAAAGTGAAAGTGAAGTCGTTCAGTCCTGTCTGACTCTTAGCAACCCCATGGACTGCAGCCTACCAGGCTCCTCTGTCCATGGGATTTTCCAGGCAAGAGTACTGGAGTGGGGTGCCATTGCCTTCTCCAAAGACCTGTCTATTTCACATCACAGCTCAGAAATGGATCTGGGGGCTTTTACGACAACTGTGGCGCAAGCCCTGCCCCCAACAGGACTGTGACAACCGTATAGCAAAGAGGAGGCCCTGCTCAATATCCGGTGCAGGCTTTTGTCATCACCATGCCAGTCATTCGTTCTACCAAAGAGACAACAAACAGCACACACTGAGGAAACATGCGGCAGGCATCTGTATTAAAAACAGCCTATGCAGCCAAAAACATTAGACTCACGTACACTACACAGGAACACTCCCACATAAAAACAGCTCTGCAAGAGCACAGTAGACCACAGTAGCTTCTCCTAAATTCATAAAGTAAGAGAAATATAAGTAGTATGAAGAAGCAGAAGAACCATTCCTAATTAAAAGATCAAGAGAATTCCCCTGAAAGAAGAAACAGGGAAACAGACATCTCCAGTCTAATAGTCTGAATTAAAATAAAAAGACAAAATACAAATAACAAAGGAATTAAAAAAGACTATTGATAGAAATGCAGATTGTTTTAAAAAGGAACTAGAAACTAGGAAGAAGAACCAAGAAAAATTAGAAAGCTCATCTGGTGAGAGGAAAACTAAGTGAAAGGCAATAAATAGCAAACTGAATAATGCAAAAAAAATAAGTATGTGATCTGAAAGATAAAATAATGGAAATCACCTAATCATAATAGCAGATGGGAAGATAAAAAAAAAAGAAAACAATATACAAGATCTATGTAATATTCCCTGGTGGCCCAGATGATAAAGAATCCACTTGGAATGCAGGAGACCCAGGTTTAATCTCTGGGTCGGGAAGATCCTCTGGAGAATGGAACGGCTACCTAGTCTAGTATTTTTTTTTTTTAATTCTTTAAAAATTGAAGGATAATTGCTTTACAGAAGTGTGTTGCTTTCTGCCAAACACTCCAATATTCTTGCCTGGAGAATTCCCTGGACAGAGGAGTCTGGTGGCTACAGTCTGCTTATTGGGATTGCAAAGTCAGACATCACTAAGCAACTAATACTTTTACTTTCACACTTTTTCATGGAATAATATAAAGCATGTCAATCTATACATCATAGGATCCCAGAAGGAGAAGAAAGAGAAAAAGGGATCAAAAACATATTTGAAGAAATTATGGCTTAAAAGTATCAAACCTAAAGGAAACAGAATTCCAGTTACTGGAAGTGTAGAGGGTCCAAAACGATATGAACTGAACAGAACTACACCAAGACACATTGTAATTAAAATGGCAAAAGTTAAAGGGAAGATTCTAAGGCATCAAGAGAAAAACAAGTTATTAATAGTTACAAAGGAATCTCCATATGGCTCTCAGCCTATTTCTCTACAGAAACATTGCATGTCAGAAGGGAGTGGCAAGATATATTCAAAGTTCTGAAAGGGAAAAACCTGCAACCCAGGACATTCTACCCTGCAAGATTATCCTTTAGAATAGAGGAGATATAAAGAATTTCACAAGGAAGCAAAAACTAAAAGAATATAGGAATACTAAAGATATTCTAAAATAAAATATTGAAAGGTTTTCTTTAAATAGAAAACAAGTAAGAATCTATAGGGAAGAGAAAATTACAACTGGAAAATAAGTCATTTAAATAAAGCCAGTACAGAAGAAAAAAAAATTATTTTTTGGTGAAAGTTATGATAACCACAATGAACTGCAAGAGAAAAAACATTAAGATATAAAAAAAGGGCATCAAAAAAAATGTGGTGGGGGAGAATAATAAAGTGTAAAGAAAATGTATATTTGTAAAAAAAAGAATGTGTTTGAGCCTATGTGACTACCAATTTAAAGCGACTAGATATAGGAATGTGTTAATATACTTTAAAAAGAAGGTAATCACAAATTAGAAACATACAATAGAGTCACAAACAAAAAGAAGAGAACACAAATGTAATATAAAGGAAAACCATCTCACCACAGAAGGAAAAACAAAAAGGCAAAGAAAGGAACCATAAGAAATAAAATATCAACTGGAAAACAAGGTTTAAAATGGCAATAAACATATATTTATCAATAATTACCTTAAATGTCAATAAAAAAAATAATCCAATCAAAAGACTTAGAGTGGCAGATTGGTTAAAAAGATAAGTGCCTACAATATGCTGCCTATAAGAGACCTACTTAATCGGGCAAAAAAAAAACACGTATATTGAAAGTGAAGGGATGGAAAAAGGCATTTAATGCAAACAGAAACGACAAGAAGGTGGGGGTAGCAATACTCATGAGACAAAATAGACTTTCAAACAAAGTCCATAAAGAAAAAGAAGGACTCTATGTAATGATAGAAGGATCGATGTAAGAAGAGGATAGTATATGCATTAACATATTCATCTAATATAGGAGCACCCAAATACATAAAATGAATATAACATAAAACAAATGTGAAGGGAGAAATTGACATGAATACAATAATGGTAGAAGACTTTAACTTCCCACTCACGTCAATGGACAGATGTTCCACACAGAAAATCAACAAGGCAACAAAGATGCTAAATAATACAATGGAACAATTAGACTTAATTGATATTTTTAGGACATTATATTCCAAAATAGCAAAATATGTGTTCTTTTCAAGTGCCCATGGAACATTCTCTAGGTCTGACCACCTACTAGGATGTAAAACAAGCCTCAACAAATTTAAGAGGATAGAAATTATCTCAAACATGAAACATGAGAAAAGAAAATGATTACATGGAAACTAAACAACATGCTATTAAGAAATATCAATGGGTCAATGATGAAATCAAAGAGGGTATTAAAAAATAGCTCAAGACAAATGACAAAATACAACCATTCAACATCTATGGGATGCAGCAAAAGCAGGTCTAAGAGGAAAGTTCATACTGCTGCCAACCTTCCTCAAGAAATAAGAAAAGTCTGAAATAAAAAACTTAATAGAAAACAAAACCTAAAGTCAGTGGAAGGAAAGGAAAAATTAATATCAGAGAGAAAGTAGAAATTAGAAAAATTTGACAAAACCAAGAGCTGGTTCTTTGAAAGAGTTAACAAAATTAACAAACCTCTGGACAGGCTCACCAAGAAGAAAACAGAGAAAAACCAAATAAAATATGAAGGATAAAGGATAAATAAGAGAAATACAAAAAGGCACAAGAGAATGTTATGAACAATTATTTTTCAACAAATAGGACAGCCTAAAAGGAATGGACAATTTTCTAGTAAACATACAGCCCACCAAAACTGAATCAAGAAGAAACAAATAATTTGAACAGACAGATAATTAGAAGTGAAATGAAATCTGTAATAACAACAAAAAAAGTAAAACAAAAAAAAAACTCCCTGCAAAAAAAAAAAAAAAAAAACAGTTCAGGACCAGATGGCTTCGCTGGAGAATTCTGCTAAACATACAGTTAACTTATCCTGATCCTTCTCAAACTCTTCCAGAAGATTGAAGAGGAGGGAGCACTCCCAAAGTCATTTTATGAAGCCACCATCACACTGATAACAAACTAGACAAAGACACAACCAAAAAAGAAAATTTCAGCCAATATCTTTGGTAAATATAGATGCAAAAATTTCAAAATATTAGGAAACTGAATCCAACAACACATAAAAAAGATCATATATCACCATTAAGTTGGATTCATCACAGGGTCACAAGGATGGCTTAAAATACACAAATCAATGTGTGATATACCACACCAATAAAAGAAAATACAAAAACCACATGGTCATCTCAACAAAGAAAGGAAAAGCATTTGATAAAATTCAACATCCATTCATGATAAAGACTCTTACCAAAGTGGGCATAAGGGGAAGATATCTCAATATAATAAAGGCTATTTATGACAAATCCATAGCCAAAAGTACATTCAATGGTGAAAAGCTAAAAAGCCTTCCTGCTAAAACATAGAACAAGACAAGGATGCTCACTCTCACTACTTCTATTCAACATAGTACTGGAAGTCCTAGCCACCGCAGTCAGGTAAGAAAAAGAAATAAAAGCTATTCAGACTGGTAGAAAAGAGGTAAAATTGCCATTATACACAGATGACATGATGCTAAGGCTCTGCACACAAACTATTAGAATGGATAAATTTAACAAGGTAGCAGGATGCAAGATTAACACACAGAAATTGGCTACATTTCTTTACACTTTCAATGAAATATCAGAAAGGAAATGCAAAAAAATAATTCTTTTTAAAATTGCATCGAAAAATACTTAGGAATAAACCTCACCAAGGAGGTGAAAGACATATGCTGAGAACTATAAAATATTGATAAAGGAAATTGAAGATGATTCAAAGAAATGGAAGAATTAATATTAAAATGACTATACTACCCAAAACAACCTACAGATTTAGTGTGATCCCTGTCAAACGACCTATGGCATTTTTCATAGAAATAGAACAAATCCTAAAATTTATATGGAACCATAAGAGACCCAGAATTACCAAAGCAATTCTGAAGAAAAAGAACAAAGCAGGAGGAATAACCCTTCCAGACTTCAGAAAATACCACAAAATGACAGTGATCAAAACAGTGTGGTATTGACACAAAAACTGACATATGAATCAGTGCAACAGAATAGAGAGCTCAGAAATAAACCCACACACCTATAGTCAGTCAGTCAGTCTTTGACAAAGAGTGTATAATGGAGAAAAGAGTCTCTTCAACAAATAGTGTTGGGAAAGCTGGACATAAATCAATGAAGTTAGAAAACACCCTCACATCATGCTCAAAATGGCTTAAAGACCTGGATATAAGACATGACACCATAAAAATTCCAGAGGAAACTTCTCTGACATAAATTGTACAAGTGTTTTCTTAGATCAGTCTCCCAAAGCAATAGAAATAAAACAAAAATTAAAAAAAATGGGATCTAATCAAACTTAAAAACTTTTCACAGCCAAAGAAACCATAAACAAAAAGAAAAGACAGTTTATGGACTGGGAGAAAATATTTGGAAATGATGCAACTGACAGGAGCTTCAAGAACACTGGAGTGGGTTGCCATTTCCTTCTCCAGTGTATTATATATCATATATGATAAGTAAGTCAGAGAAATACAAATACCATGTGATATTATATGTGGAATCTAAAATATGACACAACTAACACAACATTGTAAAGCAACTATACTCCAATAAAAGTTAATTAAAAAATAAAATACAGCACAAACAAGTCTATTTATGAAACAGAACAGACTCATAGACATAGCAAACAGACTTGTGGTTGCCAAGGGAAAGGGTGGGGGTGGATGGATGGATTGGATGGATGGATGCAAGTGATTATATATAGAACAGATAGAAATAAGATCCTATTCTATAGCACAGGGGACTGTATTTAATATCCTGTAATAAACCATAATGGAAAAGAATATGAAAAGGAATATATATTATTAACTTAATTATTTTGCTGTATACCAGAAACTAGAAAAACATTATAAATAAGCTATATTTCAATAAAAAATAAATAAAAATCTTATGGACTAATCTCCATTTTATGATATTAGTGGATAGAAATTCTCTAGGCATGCTGATTCTGAGTGTTAGTAAGATCTGTCACACCAAATTTCTTCTGCTATATTTGTGAATAAAATAGAGTGAAGTCTCATGAGAACGTAGTTAGATTTATAAATTGTTAAATAAAATAAATTTAATATATTTTAGTAAATGCCTGAAAAAGATATCAGCTATAATCTGTGGAGAAATCTCTAGTAACTTGCTATAGTTTTATTTCTTTTATTAATTTTTTTGTTTTACCTCTGTACGTTTTAATGAATTAGTTTTGTACAGTTTTGAAAGACTATATAAAAGGCATGTGTTTGAAATTCTTTGATGACACAAAGTTGGGAGGAATATTTAGTGCTTTTGTGATAGCACACCCAAGATTATTATTTTTTTTAAATTTGGCTCCTATAAAAGGAATATGTGAAAAATCATCAGGACTTAAAAAAATGTGAATGTTTAGGAATGGGAGACCTGATTTAATAATGATTTATGAAGAAATGACCTTGAGATTTTAATTCATCAAAACAATGTGAATAAACAGATTAATTGACAAAATGCTAATGAAATTTTAAGGCAAGTTAGTACAATAATCCAGAACACAGAACATCAAAGGCTCTTTTGTATGTGGACCAGTTGAGCTAGATCTGCAGTGAATATTTGTATTTGGGCACCATGTTTTAAGAGAGATTCAGAGAGGTTGGGATGGATGCAGAAGAGGCTGATCAGGAAGAGATGTCCATGAAAAAGTCATGGAGAACGGCGAAGGGTTTCATGAACACCTAGATCATAATGGAGAGGATTTAGGGGAGTCCTGTGAGTCACCCTCAAGTATTTGAAGATTGTCAATATGGAAAGGGCTTAGACTTTATTTAGGTGACCCCAGGGATGGAATTTGGCACATGGCAAAATTTACAGGGAGGCAGATTTGTGTCTCTCAAAAGGCCTTTCTATCATTTCCCATCCTGAAATGGAAACAGGATTACATCTGCCTTGTAAGGTTGTCAGTTCTCCACCAGAAGACTCTCAAAGATAGACCTAGGGGCCCTTGTCAGAGTTATCTAAAGGGTCATGGCTTTGGGAAGGTGAACCAAGTGATTCCTGAAGTTCCTTTTTACTTCACAAATCCCAGCCACGAGCTCAGTGTCTGTAAACAGTAGGTTCTCAAGAAATGGCTGCCAAGTGGGTAAGTACATAAGGATAAAAAATGTCAGGGACAGACTTTTGTACTTGATAAATTTTTAAGTCATGGATGATTTTATAACTTTGAATGGTAATTTCACCTAGTATCAGGAGCATGTCCTCTTGGGAAAAATGAAACCCTTGGCCCACACAGAGTTTAAAATTTCCTAGATAATCGGCTTATCTTTCTTGCTCTGGCATAACTCATGCTCTGTCTCATAAATTTAGAGCTGTTTCTGATAGTGAGTCATGCCTCACCCCAAACTAATGTGATGCTGTTTCTTTTTCAGGATAATCGTATCCACACATCCAAGTACAACATTCTCACCTTCTTGCCGATTAATTTATTTGAACAGTTCCAAAGAGTGGCAAATGCATATTTCCTTTTCCTTCTGATTTTGCAGGTAATGTCTAGGCTGTATTTCTTCATCATCTGTTTGTTAAGAGTATTCATATAATTTGAGAAAATTAATTATTTTGCTTATCTAAATGTTCATGCATAGAAAAGCAGCCTTACCAGATTTTTGATGTTTTTATTGCTGTTTCTCTTCACAAGTGTGGGAGGGATAGAAATGGGTAAAACAACTAGTACATTCATCATTTTAAATACTGAGGTCATTTTAAAATGCTGCCTTGCACTTTATTTGAACCAAACCAGAGCCTAATAATTACTGTTCACAGCCTGCTTCCTTTCTTTATCTCCCTATCACATTCACAGCATGGTTATTGACAGAGTTGAAGCAAAGAATTTATCTGGCTAGTGGTCTGTGGAACTTAATTTGGCAAATTTTATTTGCATCTAAGAACAATGACATATTTTTACATATATATAAGTAAATGCTAAATGTTATTTCACTGTGACTTTTTTGTAGTTTTGAGTGGTTCATTGGTAGTTGGTAACCTTCCTTTTTCTTCCCACTTGAATAAAATTTGAACCTAAGTTAAATTTCAAAATTTACTGATATTTCTTTCAGTAAGGAAAGGCATAAATCAAAGATTTAGCATACATATAAGTGGCTCATATTAGCCAGTTATTTACCTCATATTTATTTTAGAGTAATCACATCAAACAGGTAGATTCTGAATCTGCTGGGCTATGCATTAATTATAAGAGGTAAGAGGATGAACTGGATATGTCTTGATTATAGCTTGAGCACTATTTTTTCTTTAACTAAACAACTATTTATTCAGTAGAGTAACTGTCTTAAGAATCTTGGTTGTAAGTTGCAGACATGTAAATTCTAAAGCACTTAATGTGCTTTATGACAACTATTTCAACAGGATGTCACTTTTTTTTTTTTTTTTTTAAATTTCCTTCATGTTTACTCTCAGGCAGACCCTCTCTACTTGGTGATCCTTGAAAACTTAGATTTTTATTTTCCTGGCTTCAGTGCTGATGTAAAAGAGAGGCAGAGGGGGAGAAGGAGAGGGAGAGGCAGTGGGGAGAGGAAAGAGGGAGAAAGGGAGAATGAAAATGAATCACTTTTTCTATTCTCTAAAGTCTTGGGATTAGCTTTAATTGGACCATGCTGTTATATTCCTTTTCCAAACCTGTCACTCTGGCACAGGAATTTAATGCAGTGATTGCCTTGACCTAGATCACATGCCAAAGTCCAGAAGCCAGTTGGATGGAATCAGTCCATCAAAATTATGTGTACTCAAAGTAGAGGGATATTAAGGAATAAGAGAAGAGTTGAAAACAACTGGTTGCTCCTTCCGATGGAGGCCCAGCCCAGGGCTGGTGTGAGGCTGGTAGACCTGGGACACCAGACCAGGTCTCCCTGGAGTCAAATTGCTTTGGAATGCAGCCCAAAGTGGGTGGTAAACTCCATCTAAGGCTAAATACCTGCACAAGACCAATAGTCACCAAGTACTGTAAGGGAAAGTTGAAAAGGACTTTGGAGAGAGAGTTTAAGAGGGCGTGAAACCATTCAGAGATAAGCAGGTAGGGTCTGAGGAGTCCTCCTGGAGTAGGGAGAAAAAAAACAAAAAAGAACTGGATGCTGAGCAAGAGAAAAATAGCACTGAAAGTACACCTTACAATTTTGGAAGAGACTTTTTTTCTCTTCCCCCCATGAATTTGCTTTCGGTGTCTTCATAGGACCCTTTACACCACTTCTCTAATTTCTCTAGTGGGCTTTCTTATTTATGACCAAAGGTTCCTGTTCACAGAATTTTATATCTAGAAGGGGTCTTTAGGATGGTTCAGTATAATCTCCTTTTTTTTATTGATTCAGAAATGAGATCTGGGGAGGTTAAGTGAGGTGTGAAGCTTTTACCATGTGTTAATGATAGAACTCTGACTAGCATCCATCTTTTCTGCCATTCAGGCTGATGTTTTTGTTGGTCCTTCAAGGCTTTTGAGGTTTTTTTTTTTTTCTTTTTTTAAAAAATCTTTTGAGGAAGCTATTGCATAAAGTTTATTGTAGTGCTGTTTGGTTGAGGCCGGATCAGTATGCACTGACCATCTCCACCCATCCTTCCCTGCCTGATGGCCCTGAAGTAACTCCAAAATGAGCCCCACTTGAAGACTACCTTTGTAAGAGAGTCACGTCGACTGTCACTCTGTCTCTCTTAGGTGGGTGGCTTTACAGGCAGAGGCCCAAGCTTTGGAGTCAAATAGACCTAGATTCAATTTTTAGCAGTGTATGTTCTGGGCTGCTAAATCAGTTTGACTTCTCTGATACTTTTCTTTTTTATAAAATAGGGAAATGGTACCCAGGGTTGTGGCATTTCTGGACTCCTGGCTGTCATTCACAGTGTATTCTGTGCTGTGCACTATTTACATGGAATATAAACACTCTAGATTTGTGCAAAACACCTCTGGTACAGAATATAACTTGATAAACTTCTCTGAGGATCAAGTGATATCATATATAAAAAGTATTTGGGATTGTGTCTGGTACAAGGTAGGGGCTTGAAGATTCTCTCTTTGAGAGTTAGTAAGGAGTTGGTAAAACTGTGAAAAGTTGAATTGAGAAGCTTAGAAAAGATAGGTGACATTTATCACCCTGGGAAAAGATCATCATTTGCGAAAGACTTCAAGAAGCTTTCTTCTCAACTTGCTATAAAAATTTAATTTTTCCAGGTAAAGTCTCTGTGATTTCCCTCTTCCAGTCCTTCTGGCTCTCCTAGAGGAGAACATAGGCAAAACACTCTCCGACATAAATCACAGCAGGATCTTCTATGATCTGCCTCCCAGAATATTGGAAATAAAAGCAAATATAAACGAATGGGATCTAATTAAAATTAAAAGCTTCTGCACAACAAAGGAAACTATAAGCAAGGTGAAAAGACAGCCTTCTGAATGGGAGAAAATAATAGCAAATGAAGCAACTGACAAACAACTCATCTCAAAAATATACAAGCAACTTATATAGCTCAATTCCAGAAAAATAAACGACCCAATCAAAAAATGGGCCAAAGAACTAAATAGATATTTCTCCAAAGAAGACATACGGATGGCTAACAAACACATGAAAAGATGCTCAACGTCACTCATTATCAGAGAAATGCAAATCAA
>SJYX01017043.1:355899-415596 GCA_006410675.1 Oreotragus oreotragus
CCACTGCTGACCCAGTTCAGAAGAAACCAGTAACACATAACCCATTTTACTCTCCTCTGACCCCGTGATTTCCTGTCAACACCACCAAGCCCAGTCAGTGGCCAAAAGGCAGGGATTAAAGAGATCAGCATCCCCTGGCACAGGGCAGAGTGCAGAAGGATGAGGTGTAGGTATGGAGGGGAAAACAGAACATCCACCCCTTTCAAATTACATATTCTGACAGAATAATGTTTCCATTCTTATTGCTGGAGAGACGTTTGCATGCCAATGATGGGTTGGCTTAATTTACTCTTCTACCAGTGTTATAAAACTCTTTTCCTGTTAACAAATGCTAAGTATCTTTTTTCCTTAATAATATTCATTTACTTATACTTGGCAATCAGTGTAATTGTATGCACTGAGCATAGCATAACAGAAAGAATGGGATGGATTTGGTAAGGATGTTGAAAAGGGGAAGGGCTGATGGAAGCAATTTATATACTGTGATATTAATACAATGTTAGAATTTTTTTAAGGAAAAAGTGATAATCCTGATGATTAAAATCTATGAAATCAAAATTTCTTATGTCCTGATACTATCACCTCTTCATCTGTTCATTTAGCCCAATCAATTGAAATAACATTTTATCTCTACTTTAGCCTGTTCCTATCTGAATGGCTGCACATTTACTAGTTTAGTAGAAGGCTCATAATGTGTGGATTCTTCTAAGCAATATAAGATATTTACATTACTGAAATATAGCATAAGAAATAGGATCACTTGGGCATATAAACATAAATCCACACCAAAGGTGGTTCAGTATTGTATTTTGATTTTGTTTTAAATGTTCAGTATTTCATAAGATCACTGTTAACAAGTAATTGCTTGACTTCAAAGAAATCCATAAAACAGAATGGGTGATGTTCAGTGAAGTATTGAGCACGTATGTGAGAAAAATGGAAGCTCCCATTCCTTGTTGAAGACATCAGAATTCATGTATGGTTTTCTCTGGAACTATGCGACAGAGTAAAGGGCACATTGTCTTCTTAGAAGACAGCTAAAAATGTGTGGGAATTGGAAGAGCATGTGGCCACACTTATTCCATTGGTGACACCCAGAATGAGATTTAGTGAGAAGGGTCTTAATTTACAACACATGGAGCTGGGGCCAAGGTACCTGTAAGTCATGCTCATTTTAGACTTGATGTTGTTTTCCAAGCAGGTGAACTCAAAGTATTTTCAGTGTCACTATTTGTGCTGACAAAGTATGATTTAATATGTTTTAAAACATTTTTATTGGAGTATATTTGCTTTACAATGTTGTGTTTTTTCTCTACAGTATTGTGAATTAGCTGTACATATGTGTACATACATTCCCCTCTTTTGGGGATTTCTTTCCCCTTTAGGTCACCAGAGAGCACTGATTTAATATATCTTTTCACAAATGCTTTGATTTTCAGTTTCGCCACAAGAGTGATAATCAGGTGAATAATCGGCAATCTGAAGTGCTCATCGACAGCAAGTAAGAAATACATTCTTTAAGTTACTTTTAAGATTTCTGGTCATGAAACAGGTCTTGACCATTGACAACTTTCTCTTTTAGTTGAATATATGTTTCTTCCCCCTTTTAACTTGTTAAAAATTGCAGTGTCAGCCCTTTGTATCTTCATGGCTCTCTTTTACGTTCAGCAAATGCTAGTGCTACCTGCTCAACTTCTACTTCAAATAAATTCCTTTGGAGTTTCCTTTGTTGAATACAGACATGCTATAGTTACTTTTTCATTTCTAGATCTAACACTATTTGGAACTGGCACACATATGATGTCTTTTAGGTAGTAGATGTTTAGTAAGTATTTGAATGATTTAATTTGGTAATTTCTGGGAATATTGCTAGAGAGACTTCAACACATATGAATATAGTGATAAGAACTTTGTACCAACTTGATAGTTGAATTTAGGATGGATTATCCACCATAACACAGATGTTCAATTGCTGTAAAATTCATCCATCAATAAAAAAAAAAATATATGGGAATGGTTCTTGACCCTGAAATGGTTTAAAATGTGTATTTACACACAAACAATAGCAAAAATGCCTTCAGAAAACTTTCAGAAAGGTAAATTTTAAACCTTCATTTCATTGTTTCTTAGTCTCTTTCTTTGTCCCTTTTTTTTCTAATAGTAACATATGGCAAAGTAAATTTGTAACACTGTACTTCAGTCTGGCAATCAGTCATGTCTGCTGATGATTCTGAAGCATTTGGATACTGTGAAGAATGTAGTTTTTAAAGGAAATATCATAAAATGAATTAATCACATGAGATGGAAAAATTCCAGGAAATGGGCATGGAGAAGGGCTAGGTAGCTTAGACAATAACTGGTAGGATTAAAGTAATTAATCTCTTTCTATAAGTAAAATATTGATTATTTACAGTGCAATGAATACATATAGTTTTCCTTTATTAGATTATTTTAGAAAATGGCGTTAAATGCACAGTGAAGAAAAATGATCTTAATCTAAAACCACAGTTATAGAAACAGAGCCTCTGAGAGTGTGATCCTGGTGTGACATGGATAAGTCATAAAGATGCTTGGAACCATATGTTTCGTTTCCAGTGTCAGCAGGTTTTGAATTGTAGCCACTATAGCATGGTGTTTAAAAGCCTGGGTTTCGCGCCCAGAGAGACTTGAGTTTAGTCCTGACCCTGAGAACTTTTGTGGTGTTGAGCAAGTTCTTATGAGGTGGTGACTCTTTGTAAGCTGATGTAGTATATGACTTTGAGTTGGACTGTTGCCTATCTTGAATTTCTCAAGCCTTGCAGTTCTGACTGGGAATTAGATCTGACAATATGATCTGACTAATTCCCCAAAGAATATTTGATAATCAGTCTCATTACTTTGAATTATCATCTCATATGGAATATATTAAAAATATGTGCAATTACATGATGAATTTGAGCTAAAGGCTTCAGTATATCTTTTAATGAATCTCAAATTACCAGTTAAATTTTGTGACTGTATTTGGGCAGTGAGAGATATTGAGGCCTCTACCTGGAGCCCATGGGAATAATCTAGTAACTTAGATATTCAGAAACTTGATACTTGTATGTGTCCCACACAACAATTTTGTCATGATTATTAGAAGTAGCACTGGTCTTACTTGTGCTTTCATTTAGCTTTTTGTCAATTCCTTTAGAGGTAGCATCTGTTTGTAATTTGATATGTGTGACATTTTGAAAAGTACTGTTGCTGATTCTGTACAGTTGAAGGTAGAAGCACATATCCAGAATGGAGTGTTCTTTTTTTCAGAATATTATTTAGTTTTGTCTGCATCGAGTCTTAGTTGTGGCATACTGGATCTCAGTTCCCCGACCTGTGATTGAATCTGGGTCCCCTCCATCGGAAGGTGGATTCTTAACCGCTGGACCATAGGGCAGTCCTGAGAATGGAGTATTCTTTAAGATATGGTTAATCACACAACATTTTTCATTTTTAAGATTATCTACTACTGTGAGCTCCTTTGGCCATCTCTGTTGATCATGTCTGTGTCCCTTGAGCCTAGCACAGTGGCTGAGTGGCTGTTGAACTTTCAAACTGCGAAGTAACAAGTATTCTTGCTGAGAGGGCAATCTACCAGAGGAGCTTTATCTGTAAAATGTTGCAGAGTCCCTTTACTAGCCAATACCAGTGGCTGGGGTTGTGGTCTTCACAGAATGTACTCTGGCTTTCAAGACTGGCTTTTCACTTTTTGGGACTTGCAAAGTTGGAGATATCAAATGGGCTTAGATTTGAGAAAGCCCAGGGAGATTTCAGTCCTCCTTTGGAGCTGGTGATTGTAGAGGATGCTGTGAGGGATGTGTCAGACTACTATTATGTTGCTGGGCTTAACCTAGGCTGCTGTCTGCATTGCTTCAAAGGGCTTGCACTTGCTACTTTCTTCAGAGCACTGCCCTTGGACGTCTGGAACCAATGACCAGTTGGTGCAAGAGTAAGAAGGAGCAGTGCCCCTATCCTGAGTTGGATAAGCTCTGAGGTTTAATTTGCACCGCAAGTGCGTGTTGAAATCAGGCTGAAGGTGGGACTTTGCCTGCAGTCATACCCTTGCGTGGCTTCTTCCCCTTCCACGTGCTTCTCATCTTCATTTCCATTTTCTCTCAGAAGTGCTTTCCTAATGAATCCTGTGCGTATGAATCCTCATCTCAGGCTCTGCTTTCAAGGAAGTTGACTTAAGAGTAGTTAATGCATGCTTAATCCCATGGCAGTGTTAGTGGAAAATATTAGGAAAGTGCTTTGGGGTCATGTGCTGTGGTCATGACTCAGGGTTAAAGTAAAAAGCCTATAGAGAATCACAGGTGTCTGGATGTTGCTGGAGATGAGTGTCTTACTGGGCTGGGTACTGCCAGGTACCTGTGGCTTCCCTTTGTGCTTCTGGAAGAAGGCTTGAACTTGGGGTTCACGTTAGGGCAGGGGAGGCATCATCAGCTTGTCCTGGAGGGAAGAGAGGCAAGGTCAGACTTGGGGAGGAGATCCCTGAGAGGAAGGGGATGTGATGAAAGCACAGTCAGAAAACATGGTCTGTGTAAGTGATCACTATGTGATTTTGGGCAATTAATTTTCCTTCTGGCCTTCAGGTATCCCTTCTGCTGCTCTCAGAAGTGAGGAAGATGGGCATTTATGTTCAGATTCAACACATACTTAATCAACAACTACCGTGTGTGGGCTCCATGCTTCCACATTTAATTCTGATAAAACCCCAAGGTGTGGTGATAGTGCTTCTTTTTAGAGATGCTGAGATTAAGGCCTAGAAAGGGAGTGGCTTGTCCAGGGTTCCATGGCAAGTAAGAGCCTAAATTAGACTTCTAACCACTCACGACATGATGTGTAAATGTAGACTTTGTGGTCTGATCACATCTTCTCTATTTGTTTTGCATCTGAAGGGCTTTGCATATAACTATAGAAATAGAAACATAATTAATAATATAAACTATCTATAAAATAAATAGAGATGATGTAATCAGACCACAAAGCCTACATTTATATATTACCTCATGAGTGATTAGAAGTCTAAATTACATACAGGTATATACACATGATGTCGCAGGCTTCTCCGTGGCTCGGATGGTAAAGTATTTGCCTGCAATGCAGGAGACTTAGGTTTGATCCCTGGGTTGGGAAGATCCCCTGGAGAAGGGAATGGCAATCCACTCCAGTATTCTTGCCTGGAGAATGCCACAGACAAAGGAGCCTGCCGGGCTACAATCCATGAGGTTGCAAAGACTTGGACACGAGTGACTAACACACATATATATAGTTTATCTAAATATAATATGTATGTGAATAAGCATATATATCCTTATTTTTAGTGGCTGGAGCATTATTCATCTACATTCTTAGCATGGGGCATGCTAATGAACATTATTAACCTAAGCCACACAATAATTAGGGAGACAAGATTCTTCCTTTATAACCTTCCTTTTCAATTTCATGTTTTGATTTTGTTACTTATGTTCCTTTCCAGTCAGGACCAATCTTATGCATCTTATGTGAAAGTGCTTAAGAAATAGGTGTTGAATTAACCTTTGATAAAATCTTGTGGTGACTTGAGTGTTAAAACTAGGCAGGAGTGAATGATTCCATGTTGTAGAAATTGCTGTGTCTGATGTATGGGAAGAAAATGTTCTCTTCCAGGCTACAAATGCCGTCTGCTGACTCTACCTCTTGAAGTATATATCAAGAGACACCCAGTGTTTCTCATGAGGGTTCCTCAGGGCATGCTAACATCCTGGGCCAGCTGCCACCCTGGAAACAGCCAGGCAGGTAAGGGGCTGTGTGAACCGGTCTGAAGGTTTCCACAGAGGTCATTCCACCTAGCACTTCTCAGCCTGGGCTGTGCGTTGTACCTGTGCCCCACCCAGTCCCAGAGCAAGTAACTGAGTGGCTTGCAAGGGAGGCCTTGGTGTTTTGTTTTTCAAGTTTCCACAGTGATTCTACTATGCAGACACAATCAGGAACCTCTATGCTATGCTATGCTAAGTCGCTTCAGTCGTGTCCAACTCTGTGCGACCCCAGAGACGGCAGCCCACCAGGCTCCCCCGTCCCTGGGATTTTCCAGGCAAGAACACTGGATTGGGTTGCCATTTCCTTCTCCAATGCATGACAGTGAAAAGTGAAAGTGAATTCGCTCAAGCAAGGCCATTTCTTTAGCCACACTTCTATCTCTATGTCTGTATCTCTCAAATTGTAAAAGACATCCAAGGGAAAGAATTCCATTGATTTTTTAAAATGATAGTATAATTTTTTATATGAAAATAAAAGTGTTATTTGCTCAGTTGTGTCTGACTTTTTGTGACCCCATGGACTATAGCCTACCAGGCTCCTTTGTCCATGGAATACCCCAGGCAAGAATATTGGAGTGGGTTGCCGTTCCCTTCTCCAGGGGATCTTCCCGACCCAGGGATCAAGCCTGGGTCTCCTGCATTGCAGGCGGATTCTTTACTATCTGAGCCTCACAAAAGAATAACTCTGTAATGCTGATTTACATTTTTTTGTAGTAAGGCTCACAGTTTTACTCAAACATATGGCCAATCAGTGATTACTCTGCTAGCTTTTCTTTGAGAAATTTAAATTTTCCTCATTTTCTTCTTTTCTTTCTTTCCTGTTATATGTGTTGTCTTCAGCGCTGAATTGTTTCTTGACTATGCAGCTTCTAGTTTTTGTCCTGTCCCATCAACATTCCTAGTCATACGGGTTTGGGACAAGGAAAGGAGTGTGGAAGTCTGCTACCCAATTAGATAGCCGCTAGCCTCATGGGCTCCTGAGCATTTGAAATGAGGCTGGTTCACATTCAGACGTGTTGTTAAGTACATTGTGTATGCCAGGTTTCAATGACTTAGTACCAAAAAGAGAACGTAACACTTATCGTTAATAATTTGTTTTAAATTGCTTTTTGAAGTTATGTTTTGTATACACTGGGTTAAATATAACATTAATATTAATTTACCTTCTGAAAAACTTTTTTGAATGTGGCCACCAGAAAATTTAAGATTACCTTTGTGGCCCACATTTGTGGTTGGCATTCTATTTCTATTGGGTAGCATTGCTCTTGGTTACAGATGAGAAAACAGCAAAGAAGAAAATGAACTCTTTGCCATGGGGCTGGCTTCTGGGTTCTCAACTCAGGATTCTCTGTTTGCTTTGGCTGGCTTTTGGCATTGTGATTTGTGTTATTATGAACAAACTGAGCCAGCGCTACTTTTTCTTAATTTGTTACTTACCTAGCGTCTTCTGAACTTACACTTCTGTACTAGGAGAATCTGAGCTGGCCCTGCCCTCCTTCAGGTGGGACACTTCCCTGACTCCACTAGATGTCAGTTTGCTCTTGCCCATCAACTTTTTATGTAACACATTCCACTTTATACTTTCCTGAGCTTTGGCACACTTGGCTTAAATCTCCCAAGTTCTTTCATGAATTCTTCCTGTCAATCTTCTTCAATCTTTTTTCATTTGAAACTGAGTATTTATAGGGAAAGACAAGGGCTTTCTGTACTGCAGAGTATTGTCTTCCCTCTTAAAGTCTGATATTCCTAGATATGCTGCATAGTTGTGAAATCAAATGTATTAATTCAGTAGGAGTAAATTTTCTCCTTGTTTAATCAAATTTCCTAGTTTGATATCTCCCATTGGATATTAGAAGAGAACATTTCCTTTCCTTTTTTTTTCATTTGGTATTTTTTCCTGTTATAAAAATAGCATATGTTTATTAAGAGAAAGTTGGGAGATAGAAAAAAGTAGAAGGGAGAAAATAACATTCATGCTTCCACTGTCCAAAAGTAATTATTGTTACTATTTTCCTTTATTTCCTTTCTGTTTTTTCCTTCTATCTCAATATTTTTCATAATTATGTATGTGTGTGTGTGTTTATTCTTGTTTTTACTTCACACCATGTCATTACCATTTTCCAAATCTCTATTCTTTTTATACATGTAATTTTTAAGGGTTGCATTTTAAAAAATTTATTTTTAATTGGGGAAAGATTACAATGTTTTGTTGGTTTCTGCCATACAGCAACACAGATCAGCCGTAATTATATATGTACCACCTCCCTATTGAGCCCCGCTAAGTGTTGCATTTTTAAAGACTGTATTCACTTGAATTCATATCTTATAATTCACATGACTATTTCCTCACTGCTTGATATTTACTCTGTTTTTAATTTTAAAGTATAGTTTCTTGATCTTTCTAAATTGATAGTTACCCTTTTCCGTAAGACTGGGTTTTGTGATATATTTACCAAATCCACCTAGAATGATTAGCCTGACCCTATTATTTCCTATATTAAGTAATTGAAACTTGAAGGATTATTACTCAGTCCACTGATAGTAACTTTTGTCAGAGTATCTTGGGTTTAAGTGTGAGCAGGACCGGGTTAGGTATGTTGACTAAAGCGTGGGAAGTTTCAGTTCTACCACACATGGGAGTTTCCTGAAACAAGGGTTTCCTGTCAGACCACCACCATCAGATTTCAAGTTTATCTTTCCTTAATCATAGCACAACATGAAAAAAAGCTCCAGAACATTCTACTTTAAAAAAATGTGTTAGTGACACATGTAAATCCCCAAACATCAATAATTTGAAATGGTTTGAATATAAGTTTTATACTGCAATTACTAGCTATATGGCACTCATATGCATCAGTTTTGGTTTGCAGAGTTCCTTGAGGAAATTTGGGTAGTGATTCAGAAGGCTAGCAGATCCTTTAGGCAGCTAGGAAGGAACTCTTCCCATATTTGTACTGCCAGATTAGAGGTATGTAGACCTGTGGTCAAAAGATCTATCATACGCTGTTGAATTCTTGGCAATAACTGACTCAGGAGGGGGTAATTCACGTATGTCATCATCCTTTGTTGGATTATGATCCAAAATGTCAGTCTTGGGTAAGAGCAGATTATTATTTCTTATTAAATACGCTCTTTTTGCCCTTGAGCTTCCTAAACAAAAGCTAACTGAGGTCAGTGAACTTGATGAATCTGAAGCTGATGCATGTTAGTGTGTCTGTGTGCTGCTTGTAATTGGGTGAGTGGGAACATGCAAGGTTCTGGAATTCTATTAATTTCACAGAAGAATGGATGAACTCTGCATTGAGTTATCTTTTCTTCATCAGGGCCTGTGGGTTTGCAACCAGAGTGGAAACTTCTGTGTTAAATGCAAGACAGAGCACGAAGTTTCAGTGTTTTTAAAAATTTCTAGCCCTTTGTAGATAATTTATGTTATGATGCCACTACTGGGTCTAGGGGCAGATATTCAGGGTCTATATGAATAGCTCTGCGTATTTGAAAAGAAAATTTGGGGTGAAAAATATTGATTCTTCTTTTTTTAAAACAGTGTTAATAAAACACACTATTATGGGCTAAATGACAATGAATTAAAAAACAAGCTAGTGGGAGTAGTCTCAGTGTTTTTTGGACTCAGTGGAAAGGTTTAAAATTGATTTGATTTTAGATCACACTGCTAAGTCAGAGTAAAAGAATAGTCTCAAGAATAGTTTCACCCTCAAATTAGTTTCAGTTTAATTCTTAGACTGATCATTTCATGGGGGATTCTACAGGTCAGTTTTGCAGATGGAATATACTGGTTTTTGTATGTAAGCTTTGATGTTGTAGTTCTTATAAATGGATTTTTCCATTGTTATCAATTATTATATTGAATGAATTGCCCTAAATGAGGTACATCTTGAAATAATAGGAAATTATAGCACTTTCAAAACTCTGCACATGGGCTTTTTTCAGAGGCATCTCCTAATTTCTTTTTAAAGTTTATATAACCCAGATGTTAGCCACTTTTTTTCCTCTTAAAATTCCCTTGAAGAACCCCCCCCTACTCCCGTAGATGAAAGCATTAGAGAGCAAGGTAGAATCGAATGAAAACTTTGTGGGGGATATAAATGAGGAAGTTTATTTCACAAATTCCATAGCAAACAATGCGAAATCGCCTTTTACCATTTTTCTTCCCCAGAGTTCTCTTTCTTGGCTGTTGTCTGTATCATTTCTCCTTGACCCATCTAATGCTCAGTTTAGCTGACTTCAGTCTCCTCCTCTCAGTTCTGGGGCTTCTCATATTTATCTCCCTTTTATTACTCAGAGTAGTTTGGTTCTTCCTTGGCTCTGAACACAAACTCTGTTGCAGCTGCTCACCAAAATATCAGGCTCTTCTGTAGCTAGTATCCACTTTATCTGAGATGACAATAGAAGCTAAAAATACACCACATTCTATGTAACATTTAAAACTTGCTTCTCTTTTAAAAAAAATAGGTTTATGCGTCACTTCTCTGTTGTCATGAGGGGAGATCTAGAATTTCTTTTGAAAAAACAAACATAAATCTAAGCCACAAAGGCCTTGGAAATGTCAGAACATTAATTTAAATAATGTAAAGGCTTCTTAAGATAAAATCTGAAAGCTAAAAGAGATCATAATATTATAGTAAGTAAATTTGGTTTCAGTCAGAGCCCACTGGTTTGTCTAAACCAAACCCAGGAAAAATTTTGACAGCATTTGTCAGTTAACTACTTACTATTGATTAACTGTGTACATTTCTACTACAAGGGCATTTTGCTTTCGATCTTCTGAGATTAATCTCAATGTGTTCCCTTCTCCCATGCATTTTGTATTGATATATTATCTGTCTTTTGTGGGTAGAAAATGAAGACAACTTAAAAAGAGTATAAAGGATAGATATTTCTCTTGATTCCACTATCCAGATCAGTGTTAACTGCAATGAACTTGTGAAGGCATTTTATTGCTCCCCTTTCTCTTACATCTGAGTATCTTTGTTTTCTCCTCTTCTTTTCTCTTTCTATTCCACATACTGTTTATTTAAAAAATAATTGTGATCATACTGTACCTTATTGTCATGGCTTGAATAGTGCTCCCCTCACCCAAAAAGCTAGATCCACTGGAAACTGTGTATGTGATCTTATTTGGATAAAGGCTCTTTGCCTGTATAATTAAGTTAAGAATCTTGAGATGAGATCATACTGGTAATCCAATCACAAGTGTATAAGAGAAGAGCAGGGAAGAAGATAGACAAAAAGATAAGGTGTAGATGGAGGCAGAGATTGGAGCTATAGAGCCCCAAATCAAGGATGCCTGAGGCTATTGGGAGCTGGGGGAGAGGCATGGAACACATCCTTCTCCAGAGCCTGTCCGGAGAGCAGCATTGTGCATACACCTTGATTTTGGACTTCTAGCCTGTAGAACTGTGAGAGAGTAACGATTTACTGTTTTAAGACCTACTTTGTGGTCCACTGTTTTAAAGTGGACTCAGGAAACAAATGCTTACTGTTGTTTTAGCTTTTAATCAGAGGTTCTATGTTTGTTTGTTTGTTCATTTTTTCTTTTCACTCAGGCGTTTATTAAACCCTACTCTGTATCAGGCAGAATGCTATGTGCTGGGGATGCAGAGTTAAATAAAAGATAATTTCTGCCCCCAATAAAATACATGCATACATATACTGTATGTAATACGTTTATCTCTAGAATTGCCAGGATACACTCACATTTCATTGTTTTTACTCACAGGTAAGGTGAGTGAGCAAAACAACTCATTAAGAATGTGCAGCTTTCTAAATTTTTTGTCATATACAGACAAACTGATACCAAGTGGCAGAAAACCTCAGTAGGATTTGGGAGCCTGGGTAGAAATGGGGCCTTAAAGCTGTAGTTCAGGGAACATTAAACCACCTTTAAATTTGAACAATATTCTCAAAAACCAAGATCTAGTTCCTTATTCCATGTCAGGAATTTAAAAAATTCTTTCTTGATCTTTGGCAAGGAATAGATTTATAATAGTGACAGGAGAAAGAGAGGTCAGTGTGAATAGAAGTAAGAATAATAATCTCTAAATTAGAATTAAAGACTCAAAAGCATCTGGGAATTTGGAGGCTGTAAGAGTAATATTGTCAGCTACCCATGAAAAGAAAAACTCTGTGGCATTGTGGACTAGTTCCTAATGGTAAGGAAGAAAGGGAAAGTGTAATTGAGATTATGATGCTGAACATTTCAGAAGGAATTGACTTGGATGGTGGGGAAAAAATAGTTTTTAAAGATGTGAAAGAAATTGTTAGCATTTTAAATGAAAAATGTATGTGGGAAAAGTATACTTTCTCTAAGCTTTAGAAAGTACACATTAATTCAAAATAAGTATTGGGTTTTAAATTTGACTATTTTCCAGTGTTAAGCCCAGTATGGGGGTGTTCCAGGGGTCAAGAAGAAAAGCAAAGCATTGAGAAATGGAATTGCGATTAGAGAGGGCTTCATGACAGAGAATGCCTAGACTACGGTGAAGATTGAAGGGGACTGTGTTGGCAACAGGGCATGTTTCATTTAGATCTAATTTTCTCTGTGTGTCAATCGACACACTCCTGGGCTTCATCAGAGATATTAAGTAGACACTTTACAGGAGCTTTGAGAGTAGTGGCAAGAATTCATGTTTATTACTCAGCTATCTATCATTAAACCTTCGTTTGTGTAACACCTCTGTACCAGCCACTGTGCTGATACTAGGGATACAGGGCTTATTAAGATCCACGTTCCTTCCCTTGGGGAGCCTAGAGTTCAGAGAAAGAGGTGAACAAACAGACTATTATTTTACAGCAGTAGGTGCCATGATAAAAGGAAGCATGAAGTGCTCTGGGAGAATACACATTGTTGTTGAGTCATTAAGTCGTATCCGACTTTGTGACCCTATGGAGTGCACCATACTGTGCTTCCCTTCCTTCACTATTTCCCCGAGTTTGCTCAAACTCATGTCCATTGAGTTGGTGATACCATCCAGCCATCTCATCTTCGACCACCCCATTCTCTTTCTGCCCTCAATCTTTCCAAAAATCAGTTTCATTTCCAGTGAGCCAGCTCTTGGCATCAGGTGGCCTAAGTATTGACCACTTCAGCATCAGTCCTTCCAGTGAATATTCAGGGTTGATTTCCTTTAGCATTGACTGGTTTGATCTCCTTGCTCTCTAAGGGACTCTCAAGAATCTTCTCCAGCACCACAGTTTGAAAGCATTGATTCTTTGGCACTCACCCTTGTTTATGGTCCAATTCTCATATCCATACACAACTACTGGAAAAACCATAAGTAAGTAAGTGAGTAAGCTCAGTCATGTCTGACTCTTTGCGACCCCATGGACTGTAGCCTACCAGGCTTCTCCATCCATGGGATTCTCCAGGCAAGAATACTGGAGTGGGTTACCATTTCCTTCTCCAGGGGATCTTCCTGACCCAGGGATCGA
Source organism: Oreotragus oreotragus (assembly GCA_006410675.1). Lineage (NCBI taxonomy): Eukaryota > Metazoa > Chordata > Mammalia > Artiodactyla > Bovidae > Oreotragus > Oreotragus oreotragus. Next base: position 369,165 of record SJYX01017043.1, read on the forward strand.
ACCTGGGTCTCCCACATTGGAGGCAGATGCTTTAACCTCTGAGCCAACCATACCTTTGACTATACAGACCTTTGTTGGCAGAGTGATGTCTCTGCTTCATAATAGGTTTTGTAGGTTCATCATAACTTTTCTTCTAAGGAACAAGTGTCTTTTAAAATCACAGTCTGCAGTGATTTTGGAATCCAAGAAAGTCAAACCTGCCACTGTTTCCATTGTTTCCCTGTCTATTTGCCCTGAAGTGATAAGGCCAGATGCCATGATCTTAGTTTTTTGAATGTTGAGTTTTAAGCCAGCTTTTTTACTCTTCTCTTTCACCTTCATCAGGAGGCTCTTTAGTTCCTCTTTGCTTTCTGCCATTAGTGTGGTGTCATCTGCATGTTTGAGGTTGTTGATATTTCTCCCAGCAGTCCTGATTCTAGATTGTGATTCATCCAGCCTGGTATTTCACCTGATGTGCTCTGCATAAGCAGGGTGACAGCCTTATTATACTCCTTTTCCAATTTGGAACCAATCCATTGTTCTGTGTCTGGTTCTAACTATTGCTTCTTGATCTGCATACACGTTTCTCAGGAGACAGGTAAAGTGGTCTGGTATTTCCATCTCTTTAAGAATTTTCCACATTTTGTTGTGATCCACACAGTCAAAGGCTTTAGCATAGTCAATGAAGCAGAAGTAGATGTTTCTCTGGAACTCTTGCTTTTTTGATAATCCGTTGGATGTGGCAATTTGATCTCTGGTTCCTCTGCCTTTTCTAAATCCAGCTTATCTGGAAGTTCTCGGTTCATGTACTGTTGAAGCTTAGTTTGAAAGATTTTGAGCCTTTCGTTGTTAGCAAGTGAAATGAGTACAATTGCATGGTAGTTTGAATATTCTTTGGCATTGCCCCAAATTCTTTGGGATTGGAATGAAAACTGACCTTTTCCAGTCCTGTGGCCATTGCTGAGTTTTCCAAATTTGTTGGCATATTGAGTGCAGCACCCAAAGTGCCTGAAGAACTATGGGTAGAGGTTTGTAAGATTGTATAGGAGGTGGTGACGAAAACCATCCCAAAGAAAAGGAAATGAATGAAGGCAAAATGGTTATCTGAGGAGGCCTTACAAATAGTTGAGAAAAGAAGATAAGTGAAAGACAAAGAAGAAAAGGAAAGACATACCCAGCTGAATGCAGAGTTCTAAAGAATATCGAGGAGCGATAAGAAAGACTTCTTAAGTGAACAATGCAGAGTAATAGAGGAAAACAATAGAATGGAAAAGATTAGAGATGACCAAGAAAATTAGAGATACCAAGGGAACATTTCATGCAAATATCAGTTCAGTATCAGTTCAGTCGCTCAGTCGTGTCAGACTCTTTGCAACCCCATGGACTGCAGCACCCTAGGATTCCTTGTCTATCACTAACTCCTCCAGCTTACTCAAACTCATGTCCATTGAGTTGGTAATGCCATCCAACCATCTCATCCTTTGTTGTCTCTTTCTCCTCCTTGCCTTCAGTCTTGCCCACCATCAGAGTCTTTTTCAATAAGTCAGATCTTCACATCAGGTGACCAGAGTATTGGAGTTTCAGCTTCAGCATCAGTCCTTCCAATGAATAGTCAGGACTGATTTTCTTTAGGATGGATTGGTTGGATCTCCTTGCAGTCCAAGAGGCTCTCAAGAGTCTTCTCTAACACTACAGTTCAAAAGCATAAATTCTGCCCTCAGCTTTCTTTATAGTCTAACTCTCAGATTCATACATGACTACAGGAAAAATAATAGCTTTTTTGGCAAAGTAATGTCTCTACTTTTTAATATGCTGTCTAGGTTGGTCATAAATTCTTTTCCAAGGAGCAAGTGTCTTTTAATTTCATGGCTGCAGTCAGCATCTGCAGTGATTTTTGGAGCCCAAGAAAATAGTCTCTCACTGTTTCCATTGTTTCCCCATCTGTTTGCCATGAAGTGATGGGACTGGATGTCATGATCTTAGTTTTCTGAATGTTGAGTTTTAAGCCAACTTTTTCACTCTCCTCTTTCACTTTCATCAAGGGACTCTTTAGTGCTTCACTTTCTGTCATCAGAGTGGTGTCATTTGCATATCTGAGGTTACTGATATTTCTCGCAGCAATCTTGATTCCAGCTTGTGCTTCAACAAGCTCGGCAGTTCTCATGATGTACTCTGCATATAAAATAAATAAGCAGCGTGACAATATACAGCTTTGACATACTCCTTTCCCGATTTGTAATCAGTCTGTTGTTCCATGTCCAGTTCTAACGGTTGCTTCTTGACCTGCGTACAGATTTCTCAGGAGGCAGGTCAGGTGGTCTGGTATTACCGTCTATTTCAGAATTTTCCACAGCTTGTTGTGATCCACACAGTTAAATGCTTTGATGTAATCAATAAAAATAGAAGTAGATGTATTTTTTTGGAACTCTCGTGCTTTTTTGATGATCCAACAGATGTTCACAATTTGATCTCAGATTCCTCTGACATTTCAAAATTCACATTGAACATCTGGAAGGTAACGGTTCATGTACTGGTGAAGCCTGGCTTGGAGAATTTTGAGCATCACTTTGCTAGCCTGTGCGATGAATGCAATTGTGTGGTGGTTTGAACATTCTTTGGCATTGCCTTTCTTTGGGATTGGAATGAAAATTGACCTTTTCCAGTCTTGTGGCCACTGCTGAGTTTTCCAAATTTGCTGGCATATTGACTGCAGCACTTTCATGGCATCATCTTTCAGGATTTGAAACAGCTTAACTGGAATTCCATCACTTCCACTAGTTTTGTTTGTAGTGATGCTTCCCTAAGGCCTACTTGACTTCACATTCTAGGATGTCTGGCTTTAGGTAAATGATCACACCATCATGGTTATCTAGGTCATGAAGATCTTTTTTTGTATAGTTCTTCTGTCACAAAGCAGGTCAAAGGCTAACAGGGTTTTGCCAAGAGAATGCACTGGTCATAGCAGATACCCTCTTCCAACAACACAAGAGAAGACTCCACACATGGACATCACCAGATGGTCAGTACCAAAATCAGATTGATTATAATCTTTGCAGCCAAAGATGGAGAAGCTCTGTACAGTCAGCAAAAACAAGACCAGGAGCTGACTGTGGCTCAGATCATGAACTCCTTATTGCCAAATTCAGACTTAATTTGAAGAAAGTAGGGTAACCACTAGACCTAAATCAAATCCCTTACGATTATACAGTGGAAGTGAGGAATAGATTCAAGGGATTAGATCTGATAGGGTGCCTGAAGAACTATGCTTGGAGGTTCTTGACATTTTACAGAAAGCAGGGATCATGACCATCCCCAAGAAAAAGAAATGCAAAAAGGCAAAATGGTTGTCTGAGGAGGCCTTACAAGTAGCTGAGAAAAGAAGAGAAGCTAAAGGCAAAGGAGAAAAGAAAAAAAAAATCATTTGACTGCAGAGTTCCAAAGAATACCAAGGAGATGTAAGAAAGCCTTCCTCAGTGATCAGTGCAAAGAAACAGAGGAAAAATAACAGAATGGGAAACACTAGCAATCTCTTCAAGAAAATTAGAGATACCAAGGGAACATTTCATGCAAAAATGCACACAATAAGTTCTTAGTGACCTGGATAATCATGATGGTGTGGTCACTCACTTATTGCCAGACCTCCTGGAATGTGAAATCAAGTGGGCCTCGGGAAGCATTACTATGAACAAAACTAGTGGAGGTGATGGAATTCCAACTGAGCTATTTAAAATCCTAGAAGATGATGTTGTGAAAGTGTTTCACTCAGTATTCCAGTAAATTTGGAAAACTCAGCAATGGCCACAGAACTGGGGAACACACATGGGAGGATCTTAACCCAAGTTTTGGGAGGCTAGTAGCAGAGATACCATTGTCTCAGGATAAATCATGGAAAAATTGTCTTCTAACAAGGATTATCCACTGGAGAGCTAATTGAATTAGGGGAGGGAGTGAGAGGGGAGGGAGACAGAAGAGAATTAGGGAAGGGTCCAGGTCATAAAGGGCTTACCAGGTGACTAAGTGGTAAAGAATCTGCCTGCCAATGTAGGAGATATAAGAGATGTGAATTTGATCCTTGGGTTGGGAAGATCCCCTGGAGGAGGAAATGGCAATCCGTTCCAGTATTCTTGCCTGGAAAATCCCACACACAGTGGCGCCTGGCAGGCCACAGTCCATATGTTTGCAAAGAGTCAGACACGACTGACTGAATGACTGAGCAAGCACAGGTCATAAAGGTGACTGACACCTGGAGCTGGATGAAAAACACAGATAGATGAATTAGCGTAAATCCATTATCTCCTGTTTGAAACTACCTGCTTGGTGAAATGTGGCCCATCTATGACCGTCATTGTCATGTGTCAGTTCAGTTCAGTCGCTCAGTCGTGTCCAACTCTTTGCGACCCCATGAATCGCAGCACGCCAGGCCTCCCTGTCCATCACTATCTCCCGGAGTTCACTCAGACTCACGTCCATTGAGTCCGTGATGCCATCCAGCCATCTCATCCTCGGTCGTCCCCTTCTCCTCCTGCCCCCAATCCCTCCCAGCATCAGAGTCTTTTCCAATGAGTCAGCTCTTTGCATGAGGTGGCCAAAGTACTGGAGTTTCAGCTTCAGCATCATTCCTTCCAAAGAAATTCCAGGGTTGACCTCTTTCAGAATGGACTGGTTGGACCTCCTTGCAATCCAAGGGACTCTCAAGAGTCTTCTCCAACACCACAGTTCAAAAGCATCGATTCTTCGGCGCTCAGCTTTCTTCACAGTCCAACTTTCACATCCATACATGACCACAGGAAAAACCATAGCCTTGACTAGGCGGACCTTAGTCGGCAAAGTAATGTCTCTGCTTTTGAATATACTATCCAGGTTGGTCATAACTTTTCTTCCAAGGAGTAAGCGTCTTTTAATTTCATGGCTGCAGTCAGCATCTTCTGATGTATGGCAGAAACCAACACAATATTGTACATCATTTATCCTCCAATTGTGGGTGGGAGGTGGGAGGGGGGTTCATGTTTGGGAGTTCGTGTAAAAAAATAAATAAATACAAAAATAAATAAATAAAAGTAAAAAAAAAATAAATAAAACAAACGAATTAAAAATAAAGAGAAAACCCATATATTCATATAGAAGTCCCTGTTTTTGTAAATGTTCCATGTGTTTTGGAGAAGGATGCATATCATGCATTGGGATATTGTTTTCAAAATATAAAAACGCTTCTTCCTTCTGCTCTTCTGCTCCCCCAGAACCTTCTCCAATTCTGCTGTGGGCATGCCTCCATTAAGCAGTAACACTAGGTGGCAGTGATTTCATGACTTTCAAGGTTTCAAATTGGACTGAGTGACAACTTCATCCTTCAGGGAGATCCAAGGCTAAAGTGAAAAACCTGTGAGTCCCAGAGACACTTCCCCATTCCTGTATCCAGCACCACTGTGCCTCTGAGTGCTGTGTTCACGTCCCTCTACTTGAGGACCGAAAAGCCAGTTCCAGATTTCTGCCATCGTAACTGTAAGGAAATGCAGTAGAGAATATCACTGATCAGGCACCCCCTGTGTCCCTACCCTGATTTATGCATGATTCTCAGAGTGATACTTAAAATATATACTCTGTAAAAACACACACACACACACCCTAATTACTCCTGTTTGAGAACCAATCATAATGCCAGAGAGTCATGTTATGATAAGAACAACCACAAGGACCTACTGTCTAGTACAGGGAACTATATTCAATATCTTATAATAATCTATAATGGAAAAGAATCTGAAAATGAAGATAGATAGATGATAGATGTATAGAACTGAACCACTTTGTTGCACACCTGAAATTAACACAGCATAAATCAACTCTGCTTCCAAAGAGTAACCACAAATTCACTTTAATTTTGTAAATAAAAATCATTGTAAATCATTCCCTAGTACTAAGAATCTGATGGTCAGTTACAAATGACTTGCAACACACCAGGCACAGGTGATCTTGAAATGCCAGGAGGAGCCTGGACTCCATCTCACCCACCTGCAGAAGTGAAGGCAGGCGTTCAGGATACTCTGAGCGTGGTACAACAGGAGAGGTCTTCTGCAGAGATGAGCCGCTGGAAGAACTGGCTAATAAGAGCAGAGCATCGGTATCGAACACGATGTACCAAGTAAAGCCGTATCTGGGGAGCATGAATGAGACCCAGACACTGAAAAACATGCCATATGGGACTTGCTCACAACAGCTAGGTCTGATTTCTAAAGCTAGAGGATAAGATTAAGCTGAGCTGTTCTGTAGCTGAATCCCCAATCTAAGCGTTCATCAAATTCCCTTCCAATTTAGCCAGACTAACCCCAAAGTCTGGGGCAAAGAGGACCACATGGGTGACGATTAAGTTACCCTGGGCCGTAAGATGGGTGGAGGAGGAGGCTGCCCACGTAGGACAGTACAGTGACACAGGCGAGACATTTACTAGAGGCTCTGCCTCGGTCAAATGGATGGGTCAATTCACAAAGCTCAAATTCCCCCAATTCCTGGTAGTCCCAGTGGTTAAGAATCTGCCTGCCAACACTGAGGACATGGATTCGATCCCGGGTCTGAGAACTAAGATTCCACATCCACGAGGCAACCAACCCCATGTGCCACAGCTGCTGACGCCTGGGTGCCCTAAAGCTTACTCTCTGCAACAACAGAAGCCATCTCAGTGAGAAGCCTGAGAGACAGCGCCTGCTCAGTGCAACTAGAGAAAGCCCACAATGGCAATAAAGATCCAGCACAACAACAGCAAAAAAAAAAAAAAAAAATTGGTCCTCTCTGATAATAAACTACAACAGAAGAGAAACAATAAATGTTTGCAAACTTTGATATATTCTGCACAAATGAAATGCTATTTATTAAAGTATTACCCTAAATATTAGTATTTAGGATACAAAGACAAAGATATAGCTATGATCATGCCTTTCCTGAAAGAATTAATAGGAGAAATAAATTTGGTAGCTATAAAACAGTCTTAAGTAATGCTATGTGCTTCCACATTGCTCATTAAATGTCACGGCAGTCATATAATAAATCAGTTATTTCATTAACATCCCAGATTCTTAGATGCTTTATATAGACACTACTGCAATCTGTCACTCATGCATTAAATAAACCCCCACCATTCTCTCTTTGAAGCTGTAAAAAGGCCCTCTCAGTTGGGTTCCTTGGTGAAGAGAAGGAAGGTTTTTTCATTCTACTGTACAGCAGTCCACACAGCTCCAATGCACCGAGGAAGGAACGCCAGGTGTACGGGCTTCGGATCTTATAACGGTGGGATTTCTTCTCCTCTGCTGCCCAGATAGTCATCGAGAAGAACTCCCCTCCACCACACTTCTCTTTCCGTGATTGCCTCCAAAAAATCTGAGGGCAACGATTTCTCTGGTCATCGTGGCGGACCCAAAGCACAGTGTAGTTTGTTTCAAAGACTTAAGGGAGGAAAGAAAAAGATCCTAAAACCTCAAACAAGCAGAATCTGGAAGTTGACTTCCTTCCTACAAAGACAAGCCAAGAAAAAATGGGAAGTACTTTAAGGATAAAAAGGACATTCTAGAGAAGACAGCAATCTCGGGCACATACGGAGGAGTTTCGGGGAGAACACAATTGCAAAAATCATCCATTCATATATATCCTCTGCCGGTTTCTATTTCCAGGGTCTCTAGAAGGAAAACTGATTGGAGGTGGTTTCAGAAGGGCTTGTTAAGCTTGCTCACCAGTCCCCCTGAGACAGGCTGGGACCTGGGGCCCTCAGCTGCAGTGCTGCAAAGTTTGCACCTGACACACCTCTCCTCCAGCAACAAAAGACAAAGAGACTACATGGGACTAAAAATAACCCTGTGCATGCGCAGTCGGGGCAAATTCTGGACCAAAAGATACAAAGACAAAAAAACATCCAACTGCCATTGCTGAAGAGCGGGGGGCAAAAACCTGGGTGTTGGGAGCAAAAGTCCCCCTCTACTGAACCCCACAAAGACTGGGCAAGCCACCCGAGCCACCCCTCCAGCAGGACCCCGACACACCTGTCCCCTCATCCCGTGTAAGCACTGAGGGCTCCCCCACCTTGGGAAGTGAGCAAAGCAACCTGCTGCTTGTGTTTGCTCCCTCCTGAAGCCAGCGTAGGAGCCCCAGTAAAGCTTTGCCTGAATTCCCTGCCTTGTGTGCAGTCAATTTCTATTGATGGGGAAAGGCCGAAAACCCTGGTGGGTATCGCTCTACGTTGAGGGTGATCAGCATTTCAGATTGTCCTGTCTAGGATGGCTGCTCTGAACAGGATTCTATCCCCCAGAGCTGAAGCCCGTCAGGCCCAGTGCATCTGTATTTGGTGTAAGCTGCCCTGGAATCTCTGTCATCCAGAAATGGCTGGAGCAGACGGTCAGTGATGACTGAGGTGATATCTTCACACGTGAGAGCGTGAGTGTGGGATGTGCAACAGTGACCCAGTAATACTGGCTCACATAGAACAGACGTTTCTTTGTTTTTCCTTCAAAATCCTGGCTGACGCCACGGGCTGCTCTGAGAAGGGCTCCAAAGCCCCTAGATCCCTCCCCTTTCAATTGCTCATTCATCTGTGTCTTCACCACCCACACGGCCATACCCCCATGTCAGCTCTTAGGGAGAAGAAAAAGATAAAGTGGGCAGGGGATAAACTAGGAGCTTGGGATTACTCATACACACAAAACAGATCATCAACAAGGACCAGGGAACTCTACTCAATATTCTGTGATCAGCTATAATGGAAAGAATCTGAAAAAGAATAGACACACATATGTATATAATGGATTCACTTTTCAGCTATCAGTTCAGTTCAGTCTCTCAGTCGTGTCCGACTCTTTGCAACCCCATAAATCGCAGCACGCCAGGCTTCCCTGTCCATCACCAACTCCCGGAGTTCACTCAGACTCACGTCCATCGAGTCAGTGATGCCATCCAGCCACCTCATCCTCTGTCGTCCCCTTCTCCTCCTGCTCCCAATCCCTCCCAGCATCAGAGTCTTTTCCAATGAGTCAACTCTTCGCATGAGGTGGCCAGAGCATTGGAGTTTCAGTTTCAGCATCAGTCCTTCAAATGAACACCCAGGACTGAATTCCTTTAGGATGGACTGGTTGGATCTCCTTGCAGTCCAAGGGACTCTCAAGAGTCTTTTCCAACACCACGGTTCAAAAGCATCAATTCTTCGGCTCTCAGCTTTCTTCACAGTCCAACTCTCACATCCACACATGACCACTGGAAAAACCATAGCCTTGACTAGACGGACCTTTGTCGGCAAAGTAATATCTCTACTTTTTAATATGCTATCTAGGTTGGTCATAACTTTCTTTCCAAGCAGTAAGCGTCTTTTAATTTCATGGCTGCAATCACCATCTGTGGTGATTTTGGAGCCCANCCATAGCCTTGACTAGACGGACCTTAGTCGGCAAAGTAATGTCTCTGCTTTAGAATATGCTATCTAGGTTGGTCATAACTTTTCTTCCAAGGAGGAAGTGTCTTTTCATTTCATGGCTGCAGTCACCATCTGCAGTGATTTTGGAGCCCCTCAAAATAAAGTCTGACACGTTTCCACTGTGTCCCCATCTATTTCCCATGAAGTGATGGGAATGGATGCCATGATCTTCATTTTCTGAATGTTGAGCTTTAAGCCAATTTTTTCACTCTCCTCTTTCACTTTCATTAAGAGGCTTTTAAGTTCCTCTTCACTTTCTGCCATAAGGGTGGTGTCATCAGCATATCTGAGGTTATTTTTATATTTCTCTCAGCAATCTTGATTCCAGCTTGTGCTTCTTCCAACCCAGCGTTTCTCATGATGTACTCTGCATGGAAGTTAAATAAGCAGGGTGACAATATACAGCCTTGATGTACTCCTTTTCCTATTTGGAACCAGTCTGTTGTTCCATGTCCAGTTCTAACTGTTGCTTCCTGACCTGCATACAGATTTCTCAAGAGGCAGGTTAGGTGGTCTGGTATTCCCATCTCTTTCAGAATTTTCCACAGTTTATTGTGATGCACACAGTCAAAGGCTTTGGAATAGTCAATAAAGCAGAAGTAGATGTTTTTCTGGAACTCTCTTGCTTTTTCCATGATCCAGTGAATGTTGGCAATTTGATCTCTGGTTCCTCTGCCTTTTCTAAAACCAGCTTGAACATCAGGAAGTTCACGGTTCACGTGTTGCTGAAGCCTGGCTTGGAGAATTTTGAACATTACTAGCCAAAAATAAATAAGCAAAGGGTGAAAAGCCCTCCGTTTACTGAATATGGACCTCCAGCTAGATAGAGTCAGTTGTTCACTTGGAGTAGCTGGCAGGCGGAGTCTAGTGCCCCCAGCAGGGTGGGTCCTCCACGCCCAGAGAGCAGGTGGATCCTAACAGTTCTGACACTTGGGGTGAGGGAGGGGGATCTGCTTCCATGGAGCAGCTTAGATTTCAGGAAAACTAGAAACGGGGACAGGATGTGATGGGCTCATTCATTTTCTAGGTTGGAGTTGCCTAGGCAACCAGATGGATATTCTGCCACCTACACAAAGGCATCCTGACTCTGCAGTCTCTATAGACCTCTAGGACTTGCCCCCCGCTGTTCCCCAGCACCCAGCACAGCGCCTGACCCAGGCGAGCTGCTCATCCATGATTGGCTGAATGAGTCACAGAAGAAAAGAGTCTGGGCTTTTGGACAAAGAAAATTTTTTCTTGGAAAACTGATGATGTAGCCCCAGCTGTGTATCTGAAGGCCTTTCTGTTTAAACTGGGTGAAAAAACAAAAACAAAAACCCTCTTCTTAAATATATTTAAAGATAATTGGCTACTTCCATTGTTTACTCTCCCACCTGAGCACATGAAACACTGACCAGGATCCTCACTTAAATGCCCATCAGGATGAGAAGGGGTGAGAATGAGCCATGTCCAGGGGTAGCAATAAAAGTAGAATTCAGCAACATGAAAACAAGAAAGCGTATTGCAGAATTCCTCCATTTATATTAATGTGTAAAACCTAGGAAACAATGAGGGTCTGGGGGGCGGTCCAACTGCATGCTCTTTAAAAAGATCTGGAGCCAATATAATAAAATATTCAGTTCAATTCAGTTCAGTCACTCAGTCGTGTCCGACTCTTTGCAACCCCATGAATCGCAGCATGCCAGGCCTCCCTGTCCATCACCATCTCCTGGAGTTCACTCAGACTCATGTCCATCGAGTCCATGATGCCATCCAGCCATCTCATCCTCTGTCGTCCCCTTCTCCTCCTGCCCCCAATCCCTCCCAGCATCAGAGTCTTTTCCAATGAGTCAGCTCTTTGCATGAGGTGGCCAAAGTACTGGAGTTTCAGCTTCAGCATCATTCCTTCCAAAGAAATTCCAGGGTTGACCTCTTTCAGAATGGACTGGTTGGACCTCCTTGCAATCCAAGGGACTCTCAAGAGTCTTCTCCAACACCACAGTTCAAAAGCATCGATTCTTCGGCGCTCAGCTTTCTTCACAGTCCAACTTTCACATCCATACATGACCACAGGAAAAACCATAGCCTTGACTAGGCGGACCTTAGTCGGCAAAGTAATGTCTCTGCTTTTGAATATATTATCCAGGTTGGTCATAACTTTTCTTCCAAGGAGTAAGCGTCTTTTAATTTCATGGCTGCAGTCACCATCTCATTATAGGAGTATTGAATGGCACAGGAGTGTGGTTATTAGGGAAAGCCCATGAGTCTAGTGTTAGGAAGCTGATGTCTTATTTCTGCTTTGTCACTAATTTGCTGTGTGACTAAGGACCAAGGACTTCAATTTTCTCATCTATAAAACAAGGGAGTGGATATCAGTGATTTAAAAACTTTTTCCAATCAGCAGATCCCTTTCAAATGAAATCTTATGTAGAAGTCCAATGTATAGAATATATACAAGTACAGCTGGGGTCCTCAGCTGCCATCTTACTCTCTGTGGTGGCCCCTGAGGGGCCAGCACAAGCATTTCTGGACCATACAAGTGCTTCTCTCAGTGAGGTCTGAGGACTGCTTTTCCCAGACCTCCTGAATCAAAATCTCTGAGTCTGGGAGAGGACTTTGTTTGCACCTTGTGGGATTCTTATGCATGTTGAAGTTTGAATACCATTGGGCCAGATAGTCAAGGTCTTTTCCAGCCCTTAGGACTAAGGCTCTGTGATTCTCTTCACCTTTGTGGTGATGGTGAAGATCTTAAGAAGTGAAGTCAGTACAAAAAGACAACACAAAACGGGATACTGGAAATGTAAGGATGAATATAATGATAATAAATAATAGAAGATGGTGATGGGAGAGGAAAGTTAGATATGAGAGCAAGTTACAGAATATATTAGGGAAAGAAGAAAGGGATTTTAACCATAGCATCTTCCAACAATGAGAATATTGTATTCCAAATGGGAGAAAGTGTAGCAGAAAGTGTCAGAAAACAGTTCAGAGCATGATGTTCCCAGGGTTAATACCTTGACCAGATGCTCCCAAATCCTGCTTGTCTCTATCACAGCACATAGTGTCATGATGGTCTTCTTACATTTGATTTAATTGTATTTTTGATGCTTATTACATCAGTTACTGTTAGGTACCAGAAATTCAGTGAACCCCAATAGACATGGTCTCTGCAACCATAAAGACAGTATCTAGTGGGAAGGGTGGACTTAATAAAAGATTGTTAAATACTTAATTAAATACTCAATAAAATACTGGTTTAGTTGCTAAGTCATGTCTGACTCTTGGATCCCATGGACCGTAGCCTCCCAGGCTCCTCTGTCCATGGGATTCACCAGGTAAGAATGCTGGAGTGGATTGCCATTTCCTTCTCCAGGGGATCTTCCTGATCCAGGAATCAAACCCGGGTCTCCTGAATTGCAGGCAGATTCTTTACTGACCGAGCTATGAGGGAAGCCCAATAAAACACAGTAGTCTCCCCTTATTCAAGACCACCTTCTCTCCCCCATGGATGCCTGAAATCATGGACAGTTGCTGCTGCTGCTGCTAAGTCGCTTCAGTCATGTCCGACTCTGTGTGACCCCATAGACGGCAGCCCACCAGGCTCCCCCATCCCTGGGATTCTCCAGGCAAGAACACTGGAGTGCGTTGCCATTTCCTTCTCCAATGCATGAAAGTGAAAAGTGAAAGTGAAATCACTCAGTCGTGTCCAGCTCTTCACTACCCCATGCACTGCAGCCCACCAGGCTCCTCCATCCATGGGATTTTCCAGGCAAGAGTACTGGAGTGGGGAACCATTGCCTTCTCCGATGTTTTTCCTATACATACATAATATGGTAAAGTTTTAAAACTGGGCACAGTAAGAAAATGTCTTAATTGCCAGCATCACTACTCCCATGCTTCAGTTCAGTTCAGTTCAGTCGCTCAGTTGTATCCAACTCTGCAACCCCATGAATCACAGCACGCCAGGCCTCCCTGTTACCATTGCCTTCTCCGATGTTTTTCCTATACATACATAATATGGTAAAGTTTTAAAACTGGGCACAGTAAGAAAATGTCTTAATTGCCAGCATCACTACTCCCATGCTTCAGTTCAGTTCAGTTCAGTCGCTCAGTTGTATCCAACTCTGCAACCCCATGAATCACAGCACGCCAGGCCTCCCTGTCCATCACCATCTCCCAGAGTTCACTTAAACTCACGTCCATTAAGTTGGTGATGCCATCCAGCCATTTTATCCTCTGTCATTCCTTCTTCCTCTTGCCCCCAATCCCTCCCAGCATCAGAGTCTTTTCCAATGAGTCAGCTCTTCGCATGAGGTGGCCAAAGTATTGAAGTTTCAGCTTGAGCATCAGTCTTTCCAAAGAACACCCAGGGCTGATCTTCTGTAGAATGGACTGGTTAGATCTCCTTGCAGTCCAAGGGACTCTCAAGAGTCTTCTCCAACACCACAGTTCAAAAGCATCAATTCTTCAGCACTCAGCTTTCTTTACAGTCCAACTCTGACATCCATACATGACCACTGGAGAAACTAGAGCCTTGACTAGATAGACTTTTTTTGGCAAAGTAATGTTTCTGCTTTTCAATATGCTATCTAGGTTGGTCATAACTTTTCTTCCAAGGAGTAAGCGTCTTTTAATTTCATGGTTGCAGTCACCATCTGCAGTGATTTTGGAGCCCCCCAAAATTAGGAACCATTATTAAGTAAAGTAAGGATTACTTGAACACAAGCACTGCAATGATGTGACAGTGATCTGATAACCTAGGTGGCTACTGAGTGACTAAAGGGTGGGATACACTGAAAAAAGGCCTGGTTGATGTCCCAGGTAGGATGGAGCAGGACAGAGCAAGATTTCTTTTCTTCATGCTACTCAGAACAGTGCATGATTTAAAGCTTATGAGTTATTTCTGAAATTTTCCATTTGATATTTTCAGACTGTGGCTGGCTGCAAGTAATAAAACCACAGATAAGGGAGAACCACTGCAGGCACGCTAAGTGGTGTGTAATTATGAACCAAGATGGGTGCTGCTGAGCGAAAGTATGATTCTGAAGAATGGGTTTTTTTGGGTATGTGTGGCAGGGGAAGTGGACAGAGGTAAGGAAGTTTAGAAAATGGTTCTTTGCAAAAGTAGTAAATTTAAGCTGAGAGCTTATGACAACCAGGAGTAAATTAGATGAGGGGTGGGGTGATGGAATGAGAAGGAGAATTACAGACAGAGGGAGCAGCATGTACAAACCCCGTGGTGCAAAGGAGGATGTGATCATGGCAGAAGCGCAAAGGGCAAGACTGAGAGAAAAGCAGTGTGAAGCAAGGCTGGAAAAATGGTCCAAAGTCAGAGCCTGAAGGGCCTTGAAGACCGCATTGAGAGTTTGAGTGTTTTCCTAAAAACAGAGAGAATATGTGGAAAGATTTGCTTTTGGAAAAGGGCATGTTTGTTGCATGGAGGAAAAGCCAGTGGAAGGGGGTCATGATAGATGTGGGAGAAGGGAGTTTTCCTGCTCTGCTTGTCTGTCATGTCACTTTAAGTTACTGGTGGCTGAGACAGTCTTTGTATTTCCGTCACCTGACTGAGCAGCATCCTGCATGGAGTTGAGACTCAATCATTATGTGATGGATGAACTAAGTGCATTTAAATTAAACAGCCCACTTTGAGACAAGATCAGAATATCTTTTTAGTATTCCCTGTCCTTCTTCTTCCCTGCAACTAATATGGGAAAGCGGGGGTATCCACAGATTGCATATTCTGTGCACCTCATTTTCTGCTGTCATCGCCACTGGAGAATGGTGTCTGCTGTGGGGTCACTGGATGTCAGACCCATCTTTAACCCAAATGCCTTGTGTTGTTTGGAGTCTCCCTGATGTTGCTGCACCTTAAGGTGCCTGAGACTGTGCTTGACATTAAAGAAAGGGAGANCATATTCTGTGCACCTCATTTTCTGCTGTCATCGCCACTGGAGAATGGTGTCTGCTGTGGGGTCACTGGATGTCAGACCCATCTTTAACCCAAATGCCTTGTGTTGTTTGGAGTCTCCCTGATGTTGCTGCACCTTAAGGTGCCTGAGACTGTGCTTGACATTAAAGAAAGGGAGAAGATTTGGTCCATCTGGGCTTCATTTCTGAATTAGCAGAGCTCTAGGAAGCATTTGAAGCAATGCTTACTGTTTGCTTCTCAGCTCTCCCCAGGTTGCAGCATGTCAGAAAAACAAAAATGTGGGAGCCCAGGCAGCTCTCAACACTGGGGATGAGGATGTGGAGATGGGTTTCCTTGTGTCTGCATCTGATGTTGCCCTCCAGCAGTACTTTGTGAATTGCCTGCTAATGAATCCTGTTAACCCAGTTTGCCTCGTCTGGTTACTTTGCCCTTTTCCAGACATTTGCATTCAGGCACACTTTCCCCCTTCACACTGCTAAATTTAAGGCTTCATTTTCAAATCAAATATTCATCTGGATGGCTGCCTGATAAATCACATGTGGAGAGCTGAGAGACCCAGGCAGGGAACTGTGCCCTTGCTTCTGGAGAGCAGGTCTGGAAACCATATGAACTGTAAATCGTTTTAAAATGTAGAAAAGTAAAGCTTTCTGCCAAAAGGGGAAAGCTGAGGGATTTTTTTTTTTTTCTCTTTCTAGACTCAGTTATTAGATATGTGTTGGAAGTTACTGACCTCTACCATATAGTCTGTTTACTGTCTCTGTCAGCAGGGCCTGGAGCATCCAAACTTAATCCCCTTGAGGCTTCAGCTCTGCCAACACTTGCTTTATTAGAAATAGGTTTTGGGGTCACAGCTATGGAAGTTATTAGGTCCGTGGCTTTATTGGAGATTTGCCTTCTTTCACTTACTATTTTCTTCTGAAACTTGGGTACTAAAAATAGATCATTATTATTATTTTTTAAATAATAGAACCTAATTTTCTTATAAGAACAAGAAAAAGAATAAATAGAAAAAGGGACCTGGCTTCCTCTATTTGCTCCCCCTCAGGTAACTAACATGCTGCAGCCTCACTTCCCACGTGGAGAAGTGCTGCTCAGCATCTGTCCTGTTTTCTGTTGTGCTTTCTGTTTTTCACTTGACACTTCATTATAGAAAGTAATTCCATAAGACCTTTGCTTTTCTTTTTTGCCTTTGGCCTTAATTCTTTTGGGTGCCAAGGCACAGAGATGCCATCACTCATTTTTATATGTAGACTATCAGTGAGGACCTTTTATTGTGTTCTGGTGAATCACTTCAGAGTTTTCTTTTTTTCTTCACTCCAAATTTTGTCCTTTCTTTGTATCTCTTTTCTCACTCGTCTTCTAGGAGTAAAGAAGAAAGAAGACTGGAATCGAGATACAAAGAATGATAAGAAAACAATATTCATATGTAGGCCTTTTAAAGTAGAGAACATTTTCGAATACTAGATGTCTAAAAAGGTAGAAATTGTACTAGCATATGCAAATTAGTACAAAGTATTACAGCATAAGTACTTAGAACTGGCATGCAGATTTGTTCATGCCAATCTGGTATGAAGTTTCAAATCTGGTACTGATAATGTCGAACTAATTTTAGTCCTACTCAAATGATACCTAATTATTGACCACCATCCCTAGCGTAAAAATCTCCCAATTAACCAAGTCAACAACACAGTTCCCAGCAGTGGCTCTTATGATTAGGAAAGAAGTTCAGAAGAGAAAAAAATCATTATTTACATACTTGCCTATGTATTGTTGTTGTTCAGTTGCTGAGTCATATCTGACTCTTTACGACCCCGTTGACTGTAGCCCACCAAGCTCCTCTGTTCATGGGATTTCCCAGGCAAGAATACTGGAGTGGGTTGCCATTTCCTTCTCCAGGGAATCTTCCTGANCTTGCCTATGTATTGTTGTTGTTCAGTTGCTGAGTCATATCTGACTCTTTACGACCCCGTTGACTGTAGCCCACCAAGCTCCTCTGTTCATGGGATTTCCCAGGCAAGAATACTGGAGTGGGTTGCCATTTCCTTCTCCAGGGAATCTTCCTGACCTAGGATTGAACTGGTGTCTCCTGTATTGGCAGGCAGATTCTTTACCACTTAGCCACCTGGGAAGCCAGACATATATTAGCAGATTAGAAATAAAACCATAAGGTCCAAATCCCCCTGATAGCTAGAAAGTATAGAGGGCCCAGGGAGTGTGAGACCAGTGTGTCATTGCTCTGATGCAGAAAAACTTCATCCAAGAGCTGGGTGGAGCATACAG
This sequence comes from Oreotragus oreotragus, assembly GCA_006410675.1. Taxonomy (NCBI): domain Eukaryota; kingdom Metazoa; phylum Chordata; class Mammalia; order Artiodactyla; family Bovidae; genus Oreotragus; species Oreotragus oreotragus. The sequence goes on from SJYX01017043.1 coordinate 386,774, forward strand.
TGTAAAATATTTTCCAGAAAGTAATTCAAAGGGCAACTTTCTGATGGAATGTTTTCATCTTCTTAATAGAGAAAACTGGAGTCTACTCTGGACCAAAAAAAAAAAAAAAGAGATCATCTAGGTAGATCCAGGGGTCAGAGAATTTCAGAGACTTTTGAGATTTGAGGAATGCCAGAGAGAAATAAAGGGATTGTATTATAAGGCCTTTCCCACCCCTCTTGCCTCTAAAATATGAGAAATAGAACTACTATTTAATATTCCAACCCTCAGCCCAAAGTCTTCAGCTGTTCCAAGGTTGTCCAGAGCTGTGGCCCATGGAGTAATGGATGGGGCAGTGCATGTATTAGGTATACCTTCACCAGAAGCTGGGTTTCGCTAGGCCTACAGGTTCCAGGAAGAGTGGATTAGTTTGGGAGTTCAGGTTATTGTCCTAAGTCGTGGCATGGGAGAATGTTGAAGTTCCTGCTTATACCTAAAACTATTGGCCTGGATAGGGCTCAACAAGAGAGCCAGCCAGTCCTGTTGGGACCACTTGAATTATTGTTCCAGCACTATTAAAACCAGACATATAGCTATTCTGAACCAAAGAGAAATGTTTAAGTCTGTCTTAGTTCCCTAAATATTAAGTATCTTCAGTGTGCCAGAGATGATTAACATGCCATTTCTAGTTTCATGAATTCTCATTTTGTGGGGAGAGAGAGAAACAAGTAGGTAATTTCAGTATAATGTGGACGATGATGGGAATTTTCATGAACTGTCATAGAAACACTGAAGACAGGGTACTTAGCCCAGTCTAGAGGTCAGAGGAGGCTTCCTGGAAGAAGTGAATCTTTGACTAATATTAATCAATTAAAAATATAATAATACAGAAAAATAAAAATTTCTACTTTTTGGAGTAAAGTATTATTCCTTGTATTTTTTGTTTTTTTGTATATATGCAAAAAAGCCCATGCCGTAGCTTTGTATTTTATTTTTTTCTTTTGCTATAACTCATTCATGTCATTAAAAATTATTTGAAAACTTTTTTTAGTAGTTAAACAATAGATATGCTATAATTGATCATTCCCCTATTAGGAAATTAACTTGTTTCTAATATTTTGTTTTACTGTATAATTCTAGGAGGAGCATTTTTTGAAATGTTTCATATGTATCTTTATTTCTTTAGGTTATAATTCTTTCTTTTCTTTTTTTTTTTAACTTTTATTTTGCATCTTGGTGTAGCTGGTTAACAATCTTATGATAGTTTCAGGTGAACAGTGAAGGGACTCAGCCATACATATCCATGTACCCATTCTCCCCCAAATTTCCCTCCCATCCAGATTCTCTGTATTTCCTGACTAGGCTGTATTACTTGGGAATCTAGACTTTGTCCTTTTTAAAGGTTCTTAATAATGTTGTGAAATTTCTTTCTAGGAAGTTCGTGCCCATTTATCCTCCCATTTGAACAAAGTGGTTTTTCCACAACACCATCAGAACGTTGAGTATTATCATTTTGAAAATCTAGGCCAATTGCATAAGTTGTTTTGCATAACAGATACACAACAGATGTCTTGTTGTTTTAAAAGTATGTTGTTTTCTAGAAAGTGAAGGTGATTATATTTTCAAGTATTTATTAACTGTATCATTTCTCTTTTTAGTGATTTGTCTAATTCTATTCACTGCCATTTGTTGGTCTACAGTTTTTTTTTTGAGTTCTGTTTGAGAATAAATGTTAGATTTTGTCTTCTAGTAAATTTTTCCAGTGGGAAACAATGACATCCCTACATGGTGTCGAGACAGATTGTTTTAGAGTCTTTGCTAGTGTAGTGTGCGTGTATAGTTCCTCTAAGCAAGACTGAGTTGTGCTTAGCCAAATATATTCCTGATAGTTTCCTTTCTACAAAACGACTCAGATCACAACATACTTCTGCTAAAAACTCCTTGGCAACTCCCTACTCTGTCCTTACCATCAAAGTACTTACTCCAGTCAAGCTCCCAGCCAGTCTTTCTAACATTATCGACAATCACATAGAACTACTTGCCTTACTTCAGCCTGCAATGCTATGCTTTCCTTTCTCCCTTTTTCATCCATTAGGGTTCAACTCCTGTGTTAACCATCTCTGGAAAACCCTTCATTGTCTATTTCAGGCAGGTAGAACTATCAGCATCCTCTTTTTATTCCTGTAGCATGTACCTGTCACCAAGCTAGAGTTAAGCACAGCAGTTTATGGTCCGTTTTAGTCTTCCCCTTTGACTGGGAGCCTCTTCAGGGTTTATGCACAGTGCTTCTCTACTGCCTGACATGTAGTAGGTGTTCAATATTTGCTGAACTCAGCAGAATCCACATACTCTTTCAGTTGGCAACATACATTCATGATATAGGTCATAGTGAAGAAATTGGAAATGTAAAGCTATGAAAGAAGTTGGCATCCCTGTGGGAGGTGCCACTTGCCTTATAGCTATGAAGAAATGTAACTCAGAAGTGCACACTTTGAGGAAAATGAATAACATTTTTATTTTCTAAACTGTTACCCTTTGCCTTGCAAGGATTCATTCTATATTTACTCTTTCTGTACTTTGTGCTAATCTTTACTAGATTTTTAGGGCCTTCCCACAGACAGGTGTAGCCATATGAAACTATTATTCACTGCAACCCTAGAGCTAAATGTGTTAAGCACACAGAGTAGGGAGTTGCCAACTATGTAAATAACTAATCCATTCAAATATTCATTCAACTAATATTTATTGAACCGCTTATATATGCCAGGCACTGTTTTACCTGCTAGGGATGGAGAAATGAGCAGGACAGACAAATCCCTATCCTAAGGAGTGAACTACATAGTGGGGAAGATGGGCAATAAACAAAATATTAATAAGTAATATGGTTTCAGGTTGTTATAAGTGCAACTAAGAAAACAAAATAGGGTAATAAGATAGTAGTAGGATGAGAGATAGGCAGATGATTTTAAATAGTCTGGCCAAACAGGCCCATGAAAAGATGCTCAACATCTCTAATCATCAGGGAAATGCAAAGCAAAGTCACAGTGAGAAATCACCTCTCACCTGTCAGAAGGCTATCACCAAAAAGAACATGAATAAAAAATGTTGGCAAGGATATGGAGAAAAGAGAAACCTCCTACACTGATGGTGGGAATATAAACTGTAGCAGCAGCCACTGTGAAAACAGTATGAGGATTTCTCAAAAACTAAAAATAGAACTACTGTATGACCCAGCAATTCTACTCCTGGGTATATAGTAAAAAATTCCTCTGAAAACACTAATTTGAAAAGATACATGCACCCCAATGTTCATAGCTGTATTGTTTACAATTGCCAAGATATGGAAACAATCTAAGTGTCCATCAATAGATGAAAGAAGAAGGAAGATGTGATATGTGTGTGTGTGCATGTATGTGTGTACACATAAACACAGTGGAATACTCAGCCATAAAAAAGAATAAAATTTTGCCATTACAGCAACATGATTGGACTTGGAGGGCATTATGCTGAGTGAAATATCAGACAGAGAAAGACAAATACTTTATGATGTTACTTATAAGTAGAATCTAAAAAATACAACAGATTAATGAATAAAACAAAAAAGAAGCCAGACTCACAGAACAAACTAGTGGTTACCAGTGAAGAGAGGGGAGAGGAGGCAATAAAGGGACAAGGGATTAAAAAAGGGGGGTTATTATGGGATTATATGAAATCATGTGTGTGGAGCTTTTGAAAATTATAAAGCACTATAGAATTTAAAGAATTTTCATTCAATTAAAAAAGATAAAAGGGATCCTTCAAATCTGGAAGCCAAAGAAACAAGGTGACCAAAGAAGCTCTCTTATGGAGACGCGATTTGACTTGAGAGGGACCCAACCACACCAAGATCGGGGTAAAAACAGTACATATAAAGGCTCCAAAGTGTCAGTGAGCTTAACAGGAAGATGTCTACTGTAGCTAGAGCATTGTGATAAAGAGGAGTTCTGAGCGGTTGGCAAGAGCCAGTTCTTAGAAGAGCCAATTCCAACTTTATACTAAATGTGATGCAAAGCTAGTTTTAAGCAGGGGAATTGCATAACGGACAAAAATACTTCTCTGGCTGGTGTGTGGATAGTGGACAGCAGAGAAGGGCAAGTGTAGAATAGTAATGACAAATTGTGAGTTTTCTACTGTTGTACAGATGATGATGGTGGCATCATCAACTCGTGGTAGTAGTATAGAAGATAAGTGGAATATATCTTATTATAGGTTTTTAAACACCTGAAAATAGAACAGTACAGTGAACTTTTTTTAATATATTACCCAGCTGCAGCTGTCATCAACTTTCTGCTATTTTTGTATCCATTTTCACTTTTTATTATCTGGGATATTTTATTAATAAAAGTAAACCCTATGTGTCATACCACATTGTCAGTAAATACTACTTTAGTGTTTCTCTTGAACAGATAAGGACTTATAATATATTTTGCCAAAATACCATAACTACACTTAATGAAATAGCAGTACTCATTTAACATTATCTAATACCCACACTTTGAGATGTATTTTGAAGTTAGAGTCAATAGGAGTGCTGCCATATGGAGGTGTGTGAAGAGAGAAATCAGGAGGAGTTTTCTTGGGTGAGGTCCAAGACAGGAAAAACTGGGAAAGAAGAATGTTGTGGTGACATTGATTGTTTTATGTTTTTTTTTTTTTTAATTTTTATTTTTACTTATTTTGCTTTACAATACTGTTTTGGTTTTGCCATACATTGACATGAACCAGCCATGGGTGTAGGTGAGTTCCCAATCCTGAACACCCCTCCCACTTCCCACCCCATATCATCTCTCTGGATCATCCCCGTGCACCAGCCCCAAGCATCCTGTATCCTGTATCAAATATAGACTGGCGATTTGTTTCTTACATGATAGTATACATGTTTCAATGCCATTCTCCCAAATCATCCCACCCTCTCCCTCTCCCACAGAGTCCAAAAGTCCGTTCTAAACATCTGTGTCTCTTTTGCTGTCTCGCATACAGGGTTATCATTACTATCGTTCTCAATTCCATATATATGTGTTAGTATACTGTATTGGTGCTTTTCTTTCTGGCTTACTTCACTCTGTATAATAGGCTCCAGTTTCATCCATCTCATTAGAACTGATTCAAATGTATTTTTAATGGCTGAGTAATACTCCATTGTGTATATGTACCACAGCTTTGTTTTTGACTAGGCTTGAAAACCAGAGTTCTAGTGAGATAGTCACCATTCTGTAGAGATGTAGGTTGAGCAGAAAAACCTTAGGGGAGAAGTCTGATCTGAAGATACATGAGGGAGTCATCTGGCCACTTAGAGTGAGATTCCAGACTCTAGATAGCAGAGAGAGGGGTTCTGAAGATGGGGAAGAAGAGAGAAGTAGCTAAGGGGTTAAGAAGGAGTGGCCAATGAAGCAGGAAGAAAACCAAGGGAATACGGTGCTCTGGATTTAAAGAAAAGGTGTTTGAAGCAGGAGGGAATGGTTAACTGTGCTGGGTAAAGTGAAGACTGAGAACTGATCCTTGGATTCAACATCATGAAGAGAGACTATAGATGGAGGGATTGAGACAAAATTCTGATTGAAGAAAGAAGCATGGGCAGCCTTGAAGTGGAGATACTAAATATAGATAGCTCTTTTGAAGACTTAAAAATTGGAATGTACCATTCTTATAATGAGGTGCTTTGTAGTAATAAGAAAGTAGGCACCATACTTTAAGTTATATATTATTTTATAGTTTATAAAAGTCTTCATAAACTTGTATAAAATTCGGTGTCATCATAATGCATGTTTAAATGTCAGATGGGTTTATCACATTTTAAATCCTTAGGATTCTGTGTAAAGAAGCATTCTGAGGAGCTGGCATGAACCAATTAATGTAGAGCATAGTTGGGAATTCCAGTTTTGATGAACTTCTTGCCCAAGTGATATGGAGGTTGGTAGCAGACTTAGGCCCAAGTCTGTGTCTTCTGGTTCTCATGACATAGGCTCTTTCTACTATGTTACATCATGTCTTTCATAAACTTAAGGTTGAGATTCTCCTCTTGATAAATGTAAGGATTCAAAAAAAATTGATTGCAACTTCTGGTCCATTCTAAATAGTATTCTGTTTCCTCAAGTATCAAGATTGTCCCTAGCATGTCATCCTCAAAGGACAGAATCTTTACTTTAAAATTTCCTAGTTTTTATTTAAACAATCCGTTAGGCTTTGTTTCTCATGAAGTTCAAATATTACCTTGAACTTTGTTTCTCCTCATAATGAAAGCATCTAGGGTACAAAACCGATGGCCCAATGAAAGGAAGTATTCGAGTAATTACAAGCAATAAGATTTATCCTGGTCCTGAGAGAAAGATGTGAATGACATAATGGTTGAAATCTCAGAAAGCAGAGATACTTTACTCATGACCACAAGTAAATCCTGATTGAAATCTTTTGGCATGACTTTAAGTCATGATTCTGAGAAGCCAAGTCTAGAGGGACCAGAGTAATACAGTCCAGGCATATAGTTTTCTGATGAGCTCACTGTGTATGGGGACAAAGCTGAGAATATCTTGAGGAATGAAAGTTAATATATCCTTTATTAGACAATTTCTCTGGCCTATCAATTTTCTCCATTTTTAGCTTTTGATGACAGCTGTATGGCAAATAATCTCACACTGAGGTCATTTTCCTGAATACAGGTATTCCTCAATGCTGAGTGGAAGAATATCCATATGTTTCAGGTATTAGAAGGCAAAAATGATTTAATTAGGGTTATCGAAGAGCCATATTTATATCCCACTAGTCTCTAGGTTTCTTGAAGCCACAGTCTGTATCTAATTCTACTTGTAGCTTCAACACTCAGTGCAGTGCCTGACTCAGAATGTGCATGTTGTGTGTATGAAGCAGTCTTGAACTCCTTAAATGAAGGATGATAGTGCCTCCTATGCCAGTGGATTTTGATTGAAAAAATCACCTACATGCTATCCTGTTTCTGAGGAACTCAAAGTGATAAATAGTAGAGCCTACTTTAAAGTAACACTTAAACATTTTCTTTAATATTGTTAAGGATTCAATATAACTGCAAGTCTTGTAAGTAAACTAACTCCCCATCTTTCAGTGATATCCTCAGCTGTGCTTTGTGCTGCAGGGTCAGGAATGCTGTTCCCAGAGATGCTGTGTTCTCTGACTAGAGCAAGCCAGATCGCACGCCCTAGAGAGACTTTTGCTGTGTCAATATGGCATGCATTATTACTTGATATATTAAACAACTATTTTTTTCTGGTTTAACATATATTTGCTTCTCTCTTAATTTGGCCCTATGTTCGAAAAATGATTAAGAACATGGGTAGAGGCGATGGGAAAACAGACTATAGGCCTTTAGTCCTGATAAAGTTCCCATGTGCTCTGCTGCCACCCCAGTTTCTCTTCAGAATGCAGAAAGTATTTCCCCAAGCTGTGTGCCGCCTGCACACAGCCCTCAGCTGTCAGCTTTCTCTGGGAACTGTTCCTGGCTAAAGAGCAGTTTTTTTTTTGTTTTTAAATTAAAGTCTCTGCTTGTGTCTGGGACCAGACTGCATCCAGTGACTGGATATGCTGAAGTATAAAGGCCAGGAACCCTTGATCCAACTCCAGAGGCCTATTCCAGCTCAGAGCTCCCCTGGGGTTGGCTGAGCCCTTATTGTGGCTACAGCAGCAGTCCAGCTTCCCACTCTGCCCAGTGGTTTCCTTCCTGTCCCACAGGTGTTATTCCCAAGAGAACTTGCTGATAAACTTGTTGCATGCAGATTTTCCTCCTGACTCTGCTGCCCAGGAACGTGACCTGGACCCAAATAACTGTTTGCTCCATGGTCAAATGAAAGTATTCCTTCAACATTCGTGTATCAGAGCAGATGGAATAGTCTTCCTTTGAGATAATTTTTTTCTAATTTCCTAGGGGTTGCATCATCTATTAGCCATCTACTAATGGATTTCTACCAAGAAATTACAGAAGATGGGCTCTAGGGAGACTCATTCAGGAGATATGTTTCAGTTTATAGAAATAATTAAAGATAATAGATTTTCTGCACAACTGTCGGTGGCTTATTGCTCAGGTAAAACTTAGTAAGCGAATTGTTCATTCTGTTTTCAAAATAGTAAGGCCAAATTGTGTGTGTATTTCTGCATCCAAATAGTGCTCAAAAGACTCTACAAGGATTTGTATAAATTGTTGTTGTTGTTTAGTCGTTAAGTTGTATCTGACTTGTTGCAACCTAATGAACTGTAGCCCCCCAGGCTCCTCTGTCCATGGGATTTCCTAGGCAAGAATACTGGAGTGGGTAACCATTCCCTTCTCCAGAGGATCTTCTCGACTCAGGGCCTCAACTCATATCTCCTGTTTGGCAAGTGGATTCTTTACCTCTGAACCATCTGGGAAGACCTTTGTATAAGTTAGGCAAGACATTGCTAATACTGCATTTTTTCTCATAAAATTTCTAAACCAAACTATCCATGCTGTAGAATTATTAAGTAAGTAAGTAAGTAAAGTCACTCAGTCGTGTCCGACTCTTTGTGACCCCGTGGACTTTTATCATTTCTCCCTCTTCTCACCCTTTCCCCCTCCAAAAGGGGAGCAATACCATTGACCTCTGTGTGTGGTTCTACCTCAGCATCAGCATGGTGCTAAAAAGAAGTGAGGACAAGAAGGAAAACATCTGCATTCTTCAAAATAAATAGATTCTAAAGATATGAGTCTTATGTTCAGTTCAGTCACTCATTCATGTCCAGCTCTTTGCAACCCCATGGACTGCAGCATGCCAGGCTTCCATGTCCATCACCAACTCCCGGAGCTTGCTCACACTCATGTTCATCTAGCCAGTGATGCCATCCATCCATCTCATCCTCTGTCATCCCCTTCTTCTCCCACCTTCAATCTTGCCCAGCATCAGGGTCTTTTCCAGTGAGTCAGTTCTTCACATTTGGGAGCTTAGCTTCTCGGCCAGAGATCAAACACTCACCCCCTGCCTTGGAAGGTGAAGTCTTAACCACGGGACTGTCAGATGCATCCCTCCTCTCTGTGTTTTATATTTCACAACAAAAGGGTTTAAAAAGAAAAAATTAAATAAAAATAATTGGATCAATTTGTTAAAAAGGGAAAAGAAGAAGTGATGAGAAAGAGAAGCATGTGCTGTTGAGTGGAGGCAGAGAGCTTCCTCCACAAAAAAAAAAAAAACAGAAAGATGCAAGGAAACTGGGTCCTCGAATGCCTCTTGAGCAGAGCCAGCCAGCAACATGGAGCACACACCTCGGACTCTGGCAGGAAAGAGGACGCCTCCTTCCTTCTTTAAGCTAATATAGTTAGGAGTTCCTTGTCATAGCAGAAGTAGCATTTTACTTCAATACACAACCCATAACTTATAAGCAGAGCACATCATGAGAAACACTGGGCTGGATGAAGCACAAGCTGGAATCAAGATTGACAGGAGAAATAGCAATAACCTCAGATATGCAGGTAACACCACCCTTGTGGCAGAAATCGAAGAACTAAAGAGCCTCTTGATGAAAGTGAAAGAGGAGCGTGAAAAAGTGGGCTTAAAACTCAGCATTCAGAAAACTAAGATCATGGCATCTGGTCCCGTCAGTTCAGTTCAGTTCAGTCGCTCAGTCGTGTCCAACTCTTTGCGACCCCACGAAATGCAGCACACCAGGCCTCCCTGTCCATCACCAACTCCCAGAGTTCACTCAGACTCACGTCCATCGAGTCCCTGATGCCATCCAGCCATCTCATCTTCTGCCGTCCCCTTCTCCTCCCATCACTTCATAGCAAATAGATGGGGAAACGATGGAAACAGTGAGGGACTTTATTTTGGAGGCTCCCAAATTACTGCAGATGGTGACTGCAGCCATGAAATAAAAAGATGCTTACTCCTTGGAAGAAAAGTTATGACCAACTTAGCATATTAAAAACCATAGACATTACTTTATTAACAACGGTCTATGTATACAGTCAAAGCTTCAGTTTTTCTGGTAGTCATGTAGAGAGGTGAGAGTTGGACTATAAAGAAAGCTGAGCACCAAAGAATTGATGCTTTTAAACTGTGGTGTTGGAGAAGACTCTTGAGAGTCCATTGGACAGCAAGGAGATCCAGCCAGTCCATCCTAAAGGAAATCAGTCCTGAATAGTCATTGGAAGGGATGATGCTGAAGCTGAAACTCAAATCCTTTGGCCACCCGATGCAAAGAACTGACTCACTGGGAAAGCCCCTGATGCTGGGGAAGATTGAAGGCAGGAGGAGAAGGGGGAGACAGAGGATGAGACGGTTGGATGGCATCACCGGCTCAATGGACATGAGTCTGAGTAAACTCCGGGAGTTGGTGATGGACGAGGAGGCCTGCCCTGCTGCAGTCCATGGGGCAGCAAAGAGTCGGACATGACTGAGCAACTGAACAGAACTGAATCCATAACTCGTGCCTCCTAGGCCTCTGTTCCACTCCAGAGTCCTCACCACTCTCTTTCTAAAAAGCTAGGCAAGGATCCCGCCCCCCACCCAACACCTGCCTCCTCACTGAGCTTTCCAAGACCTGCAGGAGAAGGCTCTTCCCAGAGCCCCTTCACCTCCTGGTTTCGAAGGCTGCAGATGAGGGGGCTGCGCAAGAGCGTGTTCCAGAGTCCTCACCACTCTCTTTCTAAAAAGCTAGGCAAGGATCCCGCCCCCCACCCAACACCTGCCTCCTCACTGAGCTTTCCAAGTCCTGCAGGAGAAGGCTCTTCCCAGAGCCCCTTCACCTCCTGGTTTCGAAGGCTGCAGATGAGGGGGCTGCGCAAGAGCGTGGGGGTGGACTAGCCGACGGACAGCACCTTGCGGAAGCCGCCGGAAGAGGCCGCTCCGGCCGGACGCACAGCGGGAAGCGAGCGCCGCAGCAGAGGCTCCCCGCGGCCAGGTGGGCCGCGCAGGTGGAGGAGGCCTTCCTGCGCTCCGCAGCCGCGCGGGCCCGAAGCAGCGTGCGGGCGGTGCGGCCCTGGGACGCGGCGCGGCCCGCGCAGGAGCCCAGGAGCACGGCCGGGGAGCCCAGGAGGTCTGCGGTCTCCCTCGGCGTGGCGGCCGGGCAGGCCGGGCCAGCAGCGGCGAGGCGTCGCGGAGGAAGCGGCCGATGGCGCGGGGGCCACGAATCGGCAGGCGGGACACGAGGTAGCGGCAGCGCCGGGAGAGGAGGCCCCCCGCCAGCCGGCGGCGGCCAGGCGCACGCAGGCGCCCCGGCCGCCAGGGCCCGTACGGAGCGGCAGGCAGACGGCCGCTAGCGCTGGCAGCAGGAGGCTCCCGGTGGCGCCGGGGAGCCGGGAGGGGCGGCCCGCGGAGGAGAGCCTCTGGCCGCCAGCCCCCCCGGGGAGACCCGCCAGCATCTCGGGCGCCGTGGCTGGAGCGCACCCGATTTCAAGGCCGGACAGGTGCGTCAGGAGGAAGTACCTGCGCCGTGGAGGCGGCGCTCCAAGCCCACCGCCACGATGACGGCCACGTTCTCCAGCAAGGTGAGCAGGTGAACTAAGACAGCCTATTTATCTCTACAGGACATAGCCCAAGAAGTATGGCCAATGTTTTATAATAACTAGAAACGAAATACAACCTTTACATTGTGCATCCCTATATTGCACACTTGAACATATGGTGAGGAAGAGGGAGGAGAGGAAGAGGCCTGTCTCCTGCACCTCAGCGAAGCCCAGCAAGACAAACTCTGCCCTGTGGGTCTGGCTGGGGGTGTCGGGCTGCATGACTGAGGGGTCTCATAGCCTCGTAGGACAAGACAACTCGGGGAGAAACTGTGAGATACTGGACTGAAGGATCTTTCACTTCCGGAGAGGAAAATAAAATCAAGAGCTCACCTTAACTCTGAAAAAAAAAAAAGAAAGAAAATGTTCAGCCTGTGAGGGCTTCCAGAAAACAGATCATTCCGGGACAAAGTGAAAAGTTCTAGATAGAAATAAGACGGAATGTTAATGGGGAGTGCAACCCATCTTCAAGCATCAGGGAAGGCTTCCTGGAGGAAGAGCTGGTTAAATTGGAACCTGAAAAACAAGCATAAGTTGGTGAGATAAAAGAGAGGACATAGAAAAGGGTAAAATCTCGGGCTTCAGCGAGAACAACCTGCGTCTGACACTTCCAGTAGACGTGCTTTACCATGGAAGTTAAGAGCTCAGTTTCCTGGTCGAGCATTCCTGACTTCAAACGCAAAAGACCCCAGCTAACAGGGCTGCGGTGAAAATTCAAATTAGATAATCCCTCTATAGTATTTATCATGATTCGGCTAATAAATACTAGGGGTTCATACCCTTCAAGTCCATTCATATTGGTGCAAATGGCAAATTTTCGTTCTTTTTTTTATGGCTGAAGACGATTCCACTGTGTCTGTGTACACTTCTTCCTTATCATTCATCTGTCGGTGGACACTTAGAGTATCATGCTTAGTGAAATAAGTCAGAGAAAGAAAAATGCTGCATGTTATCACTTAAATGTGGAATCAAAATGAAGCAAATGAATGAATACAACAAAACAAAAGCAGACTCACAGATGTCGAGGTCAGACTAGTGGTTACCCAGGGGGAGACGGGAGCAGAGAGGGGCGCGTTAGGGCAGGGGATTAAGAGGTGCAAGCTACCAGATACAAAGTAAATAGGCTACAAACTTAGACAGCTTATTTATCTCTACAGGATATAGCCCAAGAAATACGGCCAATGTTTTATAACTATAAACGAAATACAACCTTTACATTGTGAATCTCTATATTGCACACTTGAACATATAAAACTGGACATCAACTATACCTCAATAAAAGTACATACATAAATACCGTGGGAGATTTTTTGATGTTGACTTTATCCTGGAATGTTTTTTAATGTTAGACTTCCCTGGTGGCTCAGACAGTAAAGCGTCTGCCTACAGCACAGGAAACCTGGGTTCAATCTCTGGGTCAGGAAGATCTCCTGGAGAAGGAAATGGCAATCCACCCCAGTATTCTTGCCTGGAGAATCCCATGGAAGGAGGGGCCTGGTGGGCTACAGTCCACGGGGTCGCAAGGAGTCGGACCCAACTGAGTGACTTCACTTTCTTTCTTTATCCTGAAATAGATCATAGAGGAGAAATGACTTCACTGACCTTGAGAAGCAGGCTAGGACAACGTCATGAAGTAACCAAGTTAAGAGGAAGGCAAAGGGTGACAGAGAGCCTTGAAGAGTCCTCAGCACAGGAGTGCTGCAGAGAAGGGTCAGTTAGTGTGCTGTGCTGAAGCAGGTCTGGAGCGGGGGAGCCCAGTGGAGAAGCGTGGCCATTTCAAAGCTCCTGGACACTCTTCCCATTAGAAAGTGGGACCAATAGAAAGGAATGAAACTGCATCATTTGTAGAGATGTGAAAGTCTGCCACGCAGAGTGAAGTAAGTCCAAAAAAGAAAAATGTCATATATTAACGCATATATGTGGAACCTAGAGAAACGGTACTGATGAACCTATTTGCAGGGAGCATTGGAGATGCAGATGTAGAAAAGAGGCTTGTGGAGACACAGAGGGAGGAAGAGGCCGGGCCAGACTGAGAGGGTAGGGTTGGCATATATACCCGGCCGCGCGTGAAATAGACGGCCGAGGGGGCCTGCCGTGAAGCCCAGGGAGCTCGGCTCGGTGCGGTGATGACCCAGATGGTGGGCTGGGGCTGGGAGGGGGGCTCCCGGGGGAGGACATGTGTGTATACAGATCACTGCCCCACACTGTTGTACAGTAGAAACCAGCACAACACTGTAAAGCCACTATCTCCAATTAAATCTGTTTAATTTAAAATTTTTTTAATTTAAAAAACACTTGTTTATGTTTTTTAAAAAGAGAGAGAAAGGTGGGGTCTGTGGCCACTCGCCTTGAATCTGAGTTTTGTAGCTGCTTCACAACACCACGTGGGCAGGCTTTATCACTCAGTCATGGCCAGACCCCTCTGTCCATGGGATTCTCCAGGCAAGAATCCTGGACTGGGTAACTCCCCTTCTCCAGCGGATCTTCCTGACCCAGGGATCGAACCTGGGTCTCCTACACTGCGGTGGACTCTACCATCTGAGCCGCCAGGGAAGCGCTTCACAGCAGAGTGGGGTGGGAGCGACGCGGTGGCGGTTTCCAGGCCTTAAACGCGACTTCCTCTGCCTGCTTCCTGGAGCCCAGCCCCACGGCGTGAGGAAGCCCAAGCAGTCCGCAGCAAGGCTCCCGTGGGGAGGGACGCAGTCCTCAGTGCCCGTCCTGACCTCCCACTCACAGCCGACAGCGCGTGCCAGCCAGGCGCGAGTGTCATCCGAGGCATAGACCCTCCAGGCCCGGACAGGCTGGCCCCGCTGACACCGGCATTACCTGCTGGGCCTTCCCCAGGTTGCAGATTTGTGAACTCAATAACTGAACACCATTTCTGTCCGCCGCTAAGCTTTGGAGCGGTTTGTTAAACAGCAGTAGAGAATGGAAAGCGTTACATACCAGCTGTGTAACCGCGGACACATGAGTTGATACCGCTGAACCTTTGGAGGAAAACAAATCGTGTTTGCCTGTGGTTACAAACGCCTGAACTGGAATTTGAATCCAGGTTTGCCAAGGCCTAAAACCCTTGCTCTTTCCTCTAAAAAATAATTGATGCCAGGTTCCCTTTGGCATCAACATTTCATGATTTCCTGGTAATGAAAGCTTGTAGAGACAGAAAATCAGAAAGAAACAGGGTCAAAACCTTGAGATTCCTGCGTGTATCTTCACCACACCTAAATCCGGGCTCCGACCTCCCCACAGGGGGGCTGGGGGGGGTGCGTCTGTAAACACTGGTTTCCTGAGCAAATAATTGCATTGCAGCCCCAGATGCTTCATGCCTCTGTTGACTGCAGGAAATTTCAGAGCACCCTTCCTGCACACTTCGCCCCTTTGCAACTTGGCTTACAATGTAGCATCCTGGGCGCAGTGCTCACCCTTCCCAAATGTCTTTCCTTATCGCACACAGATGCTATAAAAACCTGCCTTCACAGTAAAGCTTTTCAGAAATGTTCATTCTTTTCCATAGTCATTAAAAGCACAAGATTTAGAGTCCAACAGATCTGGGATCAGGCCCTGTCCCTGCAACTCACTAGCTTCGTTGCCCTCATCCATGAATTGTTAGTATTATTTCTAAATCTTGCCAGTCTTCCTGGTGTGACTCAGGTTTGATAGTCTCATTGTTTAGTAGGAAGACTTTTCTCATTCCTCCAGATGTGTATGCAGATCAGATCACCAAAATGCACAGGACACCAGCTCTGTGCCAGCTGTACCAGAGGGGCATTCCGGCAGAGAAGAGGTGCCCCAGTATCCACCATGGACCTGGCACAGAGCAGGTTTTGCCTTGTAACAGTTTCAGCTCTCTGATCCATTGCCTAGAGATAGGATGCCAGGACCTGTGGGAGCCTGCATAAAATCCAGCTGTTACCTTGAAAGCACAACTTTTATTACTCAGCTGCTGGTGGAGGAAGTAAGACGGTAGGACATTTTAAACACACGCTCACAGCAAAGGCCCGCACTTGCCCCTCCTCACCGTGAGCCGCTGTTAGGCGGCAGCCAGGCCGGGGGCTACAGTCCCACCTTCTTCGCCTCCAGACAATGATCTATTTCATTTGTGGCCTGGGACGTGTGTGTGGCATCACCGACTCAATGCACATGAGTTTGAGTAAACTCCAGGAGTTGGTGATGGACGGGGAGGCCTGGCTGCAGTCCATGGGGTTGCAAAGAGGAGCAGGCAGTGGAGGGGGCGGGGGGTGGGGGCGAGAGGCAGGCGGAAGGGGCTACCAGACGGGCAGAGCTGCGAGCTCTGCACCGGGTCCCTGCAGGGGGCAGCACCAGTCACCGACTCGGGCACACAGTCCCCTGAGCTCACAGCACCGGCTCCAGAATCAGAGAAGATGAACTTGATCCTGGCCCCGCTCTGCCTGCATTTGGAGAAAGTTTTCCGTGCTCCAGTGCAGGGCATAATAGGCATCTATTTGCAGGGCTGGTCTAAAGATGGAAGGAAGTAGCGTTAAGTGAACGCTCGGGGCCTTTGCTCTTACTTCAGGCCCTCTGCTCTTCTGCGTGGTTTCCTCCTGCGCTTCCTTCAATTCTCCTAAAGAAAGAGACCCATCTGAAAATGCAGCTCCCGTCACTCTCTGACCGGCTGAGTGCCTTGATACTTTTGGTCTCGGCCTCACTGTCATCGGTTAGATATTTGTTTGTCTATAACACCATGCATGCAAGTAAGCCCCTGAGGACAGTGCCTGTGTCTCTTTGTTCATCACTGTTTTGCCAGAGCCACAGAGAGTCCCTGGATGCAGTCTGCGTGCAATAAATACACCGACATTTATTTGTAATAAATTGTACATTAAATAATTGTACATGCAAATAAATTGTAGTAAAAACAATTGGATACCTGTGCAGAGCATTCTGCTGACCCAGAGAGCTGTTTCCTTTCCAAGGCCAGCCACCTGTTTGAAGGGAATGGGGGGTGGAGGGAGGAAGCCCATCAACATTTATGGAAGAGCCATCCAGTTTGGATGCTGAAGTCACCTTCCTGCCAATCAAAGGCCTTGTGCTTGAGCAGCCTGCTCTCCACCAGCCTGGGGTGAGAAACAAGTTGAGTTGACTTCTGCCTATAATTTCTTTTCTTAGCTACGAGATTTAATTTTAGGGCTTCCCTAGTGGCTCAGACAGTAGAGAATCCACCTGAAATGCAGGAGACAAGGGTTTGACCCCTGGATCAGAAAGATGCCCTGGAGAAGGAAATAGCTACCCACGCCAGTATTTTTGCCTTAAGAGTTCCATGGACAGAGGAGCCTGACAGATTACAGCCCATGGGGTCGCAGAGGTTTGAGCTCCTGAATTTAAGTTTCAAAAAAAACAGTATTATATCAGCTGTTCTCAAACTTCACTCCACCAAGCCCTGTTTCCCCAGTTGCCAGGTGGCTGCAGAGAGGCACGCAGCGCGTGTTCGCACGAGCCCTGCTTCAACAACTAGGAAGCACCAGAGTCCAGGTGAGAGCACAGCTCCATCCGACTGCAGCCCACCGTCTTCCACCGAAGCAACTTCCGCAGAGCTGACTTTCCTGCAGCCAGACCTGGTCATTTACCTGGGAGTTCTCTCTTATTCCAGCTGCTTCAAAACTGAGTAGGCAGGACCCGTCCCTCAAAGCTCCTCTCGGACAGCCTCCTCACGAAGGGGACCAGTAGGAAGCAGAGGCATAGCAAAGAAACGGGAAGGGTCTCCAGTTGTAGGTACAGCAGAGACCCCAGTCCCAAGGCAAACCAGAGAGCCCACTGCAGCAAGGTGGAGAGAGCTTTCTGAGCTCCTAAATAGAAATAATACCTGCTCCTCCCGACTCCCCAGTCATGATGTGAATCAATGTAGAGTCAACGTGCAGGCTCTTTGGAAGCTGTAAAGACAGACTCCAGGAAGCCCTTCTTATGCTGATTCCATTCCTGATGGTCTAGTGACGACTGCAGAATTTCAATAAAGGGGAAGCCTTGCAGATGGCAACCTCAGCAGAGCCCTCGGTACGGCCTAGAAGTTGCACTTGAAGAATTAGAAAATCGATTTTTGCTCATGCTGTAGGTTTATTTGAGGTATCTTGAGAGGGAAGGCAGAGATGAAGGGGGCCTAAAGCCCCGAGGGCCCCTTGACAGCCCTACTATGTGAGCTGAGGCAAATCAGTTGAATTCTGTGTGCCTCGGTTTCCCCCCTTGAGAAGTAGATTGATGTTTAAAACCACAGTGAGCAGACCGAGGCCACAGCAGGGGAAGGAAAGGGTGGGAGAAATGGAGAAACGTTTTACCATATGCGAAACAGAGCCTGTGGGAATTTGCTGTATGAATCAGGGAGCTGAAACTGGGGCCCTGTGACAGCCTCCAGGGGTGGGTGGGGTGGGAGGCTCTCGAGGGAGGAGACATACATATACCTGTGCCTGATTCATGCTGATAAATGGCAGGAACCACACAATATTGAGAAGCGTTATGCTCAGTAAAAGCAAATTTTTAAACATTTTAAAATAAATAAAACCATAATGACTCTGTAAAGGAGTTTTTGAAAGAAAAAAAAGATGAGATGGCAAGTCGGGGCAACTGAAGGCGGATTGGGTTCCACTGGCGTGAAGGCTCTTGTCTCTAGGTCTGGGGTCTCTGTAACTGGCGATGAGTTTTCCATTTGCCACCCCCTGCCTGCTATGTGCTTCTTAGTTCCCAGCCTTGATGTCAACCAGAAGCTAGTGAGCCCATCACCACGTGCCTGTGAATCTCCAGAAGAGTCACTCACCTACCCCTGCTAGCTCTCTGCTTGTACTCCAGGCAGAACACACGTCCCAACGTGCCCAGAACCTCGGGGGTGGTGGCAGATGCAGGCTCTTGGATCTCATTGAATCCCCAGTTCAAGGATCACATCTTTTCTGAACCAAAGAGAGGGGGCAGAGGTCCCCCACCAGCTGAACCAGGAAAGGGAAGAAACAGGAGTTGTCACCAGCTAGAAAAGAACTCACTCCCGAGGGGTGACCCAGTACCCCTCACTCCCGAGGGGTGACCCAGTACCCCTCACTCCCAGGGGGTGACCCGTGGGATCAGCTCTCCATGGAGGTTCAGTACGCTCAGACAACAAAGGAAAGGAGACAATGAATCATGGAAAACCCTGCCCCACGGGACACGCAAAAGCTACACGGGAGCCCCCGCTTGTAGGCTAGCTGGACCAAACAGCCGCAGGGGCCAGCCTAGGAAGGCGGCCTGGCAGCTGGACTCCGGCACGCTCTGTGGGTCTGACTACTCTGTGTGTGTGCCCCGTTGCTCAGCCACGCCCAGCTCTTTGTGACCCCATAGACGATAGCCTGCCAGGCTCCTCTACCCCTGGAGTTTCCCAGAAAGAATACTGGAGGGGGCTGCCGTTTCCTACTCCAGGGGATCTTCCCAACGCAGGGGCTGGACCCCTGTGACTTGTGTCTCCGGCACTGGCAGGCGTGTTCTTTACCACTAGTGCCCCTGGGAAGCCCTAACTACTCTGGAGTAGGGTACAATGAAATCTCAAGAGCTCCAGACTTATCCAGGTTACAGTGAGGTCCTCCTCTACTAGGGTAGGTCGGTTTTCCCCACCTGCTTATGTGCCCTTTATCCCCGGGTGGGGAAAATCGACACTAATAACAATGGCTGTGACGGAATAGCCTGCTTGGTTCAGGCTCTGCAATTCAGATGTGAAATACCCAGCCTCAACCCGCATGAAGTCCAGAGTCCCATAGAGGCTGTGACCGAGCGTCACTTTTACCTTGAACGTGCGTGCTTGAGAGCTAAGTCACTTCAGTCAGGCCTGGCTCTGTGTGACCCTATGGACCACAGCCTTCCAGGCTCCTCTGCCCCTGGAGTTTCCCAGGCAGGAGTACTGGGGTGGGTTGCCGTGTTCTTCTCCACTGTTGGATTATAGGAGACTGCAGAATCAAAGTTAACAGGACTCTGGAGCTGAGTAGTTCTTTAGCATAATATGGGCTCATTCCCCTTGATTTCTTATGACTTGGGTCCAGCCGTAATGTTTCAGGTGTTTTAATGTTAATAATGTTTATTATTAACTAAATAATAAAGCTATCTTCCTAGATTCATGGACCTGACATTCCAGGTTCCTATGCAATATTGCTCTGTACAGCATCGGAGCTTGCTTCTATCACCAGTCACATGCACAACTGGGTATTGTTTTTGCTTTGGCTCCATNGGGTGGGGAAAATCGACACTAATAACAATGGCTGTGACGGAATAGCCTGCTTGGTTCAGGCTCTGCAATTCCGATGTGAAATACCCAGCCTCAACCCGCATGAAGTCCAGAGTCCCATAGAGGCTGTGACCGAGCGTCACTTTTACCTTGCACGTGCGTGCTTGAGAGCTAAGTCACTTCAGTCAGGCCTGGCTCTGTGTGACCCTATGGACCACAGCCTTCCAGGCTCCTCTGCCCCTGGAGTTTCCCAGGCAGGAGTACTGGGGTGGGTTGCCGTGTTCTTCTCCACTGTTGGATTATAGGAGACTGCAGAATCAAAGTTAACAGGACTCTGGAGCTGAGTAGTTCTTTAGCATAATATGGGCTCATTCCCCTTGATTTCTTATGACTTGGGTCCAGCCGTAATGTTTCAGGTGTTTTAATGTTAATAATGTTTATTATTAACTAAATAATAAAGCTATCTTCCTAGATTCATGGACCTGACATTCCAGGTTCCTATGCAATATTGCTCTGTACAGCATCGGAGCTTGCTTCTATCACCAGTCACATGCACAACTGGGTATTGTTTTTGCTTTGGCTCCATCCCTTCATTCTTTCTGGAGTGATTTCTCCACTGATCTCCAATAGCATTTTGGGTACCTGCTGACCTGGGGAGTTCCTCTTTCAGCATCCTATCATTTTGCCTTTTCATATTGTTCATGGGGTTCTCAAGGCAAGAATACTGAAGTGATTTGCCATTCCCTTCTCCAGCGGGCCACATTCTGTCAGCCCTCTCCACCATGACGCGCCCGCCTTGGGTTGCCCTGCAGGCATGGCTTGGTTTCATTGAGTTAGACAAGGCTGTGGTCCATGTGTGATTAGATTGACTAGTTTTCTGTGATTATGGTTTCAGTGTGTCTGCCCTCTGATGCCCTTTTGCAACACCTACTGTCTTACTTGGGTTTCTCTTACCTTGGATGTGGAGTATCTCTTCACAGCTGCTCCAGCAAAACGCAGCTGCTGCTGTTCACCTTGGACGGGGGGTATCTCCTCACCACCGCTCCTCCCGATCTTGAACGTGGAGTAGCTCCTCTAGGCCCTCCTGCGCCTGCACAGCTACTGCTCCTTGCCAAGTCTTACCCTTTTACCGACTCTCACAAACCTAGCTCAGTGTAAACCACCATAGACGTGGATTCGTATCCCACATGAGCCTCTGCATGGATGTGCTACTTGGGGGAAGTCAATCTCTCCGAGCCAGTTTCCTCATCTCTAAAGTTGGGAAGAAAATACTACCTGACAGAGACAAATGAAGCAAGGGTCCACTCGCCCAACAGCGGATGTGAGACGGTTGCACATAAAACCCCGGGCTTCCCTAGGCAGGGGGGATGTTTAACAGTATCACAGCTGTCTCTGTGACCATTGGGAAAACCCCTTCCCAGTTCTGACCCATGCAGACCCAATCTGACCAAGACTCTTACTTCCCAAGAGTACAAAAACCGTCTTCTGCACCAACATACTAGGTTGATTAAAAGCAATTAATTAGGGGGACGTCCCTGGTAGCCCAGTGGTTACGACTCTGAGCTCCCAATGCAGGGGCCCCAGTTCGATCCTTGGTCAAGGAACTAGACCCCACATGCCTCAGCAAAGATGGGAACAAAGATCTCACAGGCTGCGAGGAAGACCTGGTACAGCCAAATAAATAAATGATTTTTTTTAAAGCAATTAAGAAGACCATCATGCCAGCAGCCCCAGGACATTCAGGAGGGAGGATCAGCCTGGAGAACCAAGAAACAGAGGCAAGTGTCAAATTCTGCTCTCAAACTCAGGTCCCGCGGGTTCCTGTCTGCCCCCTCCTCCCCTCTCGCCTTCCAGAACATCTCACCGTGATCCTCTGCCCTGACAATGCAAACCAACCCCGTCCCTCCAGCTCCTTAAGTTCTATCCGTTGTCCCAGTTTTACACCACTGAAGTCCGAAAGTGAGCAGTTAAAGGCAGAATTCTCCTCTGTGAGGGTAATAAAAGAGGCTTTGAATGATCATATTCCTTCTAGTCTCCTCTGGGCTGAGGAATCAAATAGTCCAGCTCAAAAACCAGGACACAGAGGGGATGATCAGTGGAACCAACTCTTTGGCAAAAGAAGAGGAACACAGACGTGAGTGTGAAGCTGAGGCCTTCACTGTTCCTCTGAAAAGAGATCTGAGACCACTACTGGGCTTCCCTGCTGGCTCAGCTGGTGAAGAGTCCACCTGCAGTGTGGGAGACCTGGGTTCAATCCCTGGGTCGGGAAGACCCCCTGGAGAAGGAAAAGGCTACCCACTCCAGTGTTCACGGACTGTATAGTCCATGGGGTTTCAAAGAGTCGGACACAGCTGAGCACCTTTCCTGTACACACACGTACACTGGTAGTTTTAATTTTTGTATATCATTATGTTGAAGTGTGTGGCATTGTATGGGCTTCCCAGGTGGCACTAGTGCCAAAGAACTTGCCTGCCAACGCAGGAGACGTGGGTTCCATCCCTGGGTCAGGAAGATGCCCTGGAGGAGGGCATGGCAACCCAGTAAAGTATGCTTGCCTGGAGAATCCCCGTGGAGCCTGGCGGGCTACAGTCCATGGGGTCGCAAAGAGTCAGACACAACTGAGCAACTCAGCAGGCACACATGCACAAGGCATTGTATCTAGCTCTCATTTCACAATAGAGACTCAGACTTCTCAAAATTATGTTTTTCGTCTTTAACATCCAGAAACAAAGCCTGGGCGGGCGTTTTGGCAGGTATTCTTTTTAGTGCATTTTATCATGAAATATTTCAATCTATTCAAATGTTTACACAAGAAGGAACATGATACAGTGATGAATCTATGCCCCCTCCCTAGCTTTATCAAATATTAACCTTTGGCAGTTGTTACAGACTAAATGTTTGTGTCTCTCCAAAATCCGTATGTTAAGTGCTAATGTCTGATGTGATGGTACTAGGAGTTGGGATCTTTGAGGGGTAATTTGGTCAGGAGGATGGAATCCTAATGAATGTGATTAATTCTCTTACACAAGGGGGCTCCAGAAAGCTCTCTTGCCCTCTTCCTTCCATTTGAGGATACAACAAATATTTGGCAGTCTGCAACTGGAAAGAGTTTTCTCACCAGACACAACCGTACCGACTCCCTGATCTCAGACTCCAGCCTCCAGAACTGTTCAGTTCAGTTCAGTTCAGTTGCTCAGTCATGTCTGACTCTTTGCAACCTCATGAATCGCAACACGCCAGGCCTCCCTGTTCATCACCATCTCTCGGATATATATAGCTGATAAATGCTAGCTAGATAGCTAACTAGATGAAAGAAAGAAAGAGAAATCTTCAAAGTGCACTCAGTTTATAACCTGCTTTTCCGTTTCTGCACGCCATCACCTTCACTCTTTCCTCAGAACTAACCATTCTCATGTATTTGGCATCATCTTGCTCAGGCGTGATTTATACCATTTGTTATCCATAAACATTATATTATTTTCAAATTGCATTTCCTTAAAATGTACATAGATGGTATCAAACTCCATATATCACTTTGTAATTTGCTTTTCTCATAAAACATTGTTTTTCATTTTTTATGTTATATTTGCATCTCTAGTTTCATTCACCTTCATTTCTATGTACATTCTGTGGTATTAAAAAAGCATAATTTCCTCTTGGTTCTCTTGCAGGAGGGCATTTGTCTCTGGTTTTTTGCTCTCCCTAAGGATAAACACGCCTTTCGTAAGTCTCAGTGAATTTGCTATTTCTGCTTTATGATCCTTGGTTTTCTGGCCACCAGGCATGTGGGAGTGTGCTCCCCAAGCAGGGGTCAAACCTGCACCCTCTGCAGGGAAGGCGAGGTTTCAGCCGCTGGACGCCCAGGAAAGCGCGGCGACCAGCTCTCGTGCACACCCCAGAAGCCGTCTCAGGCGGCGTCCTCAAAGTGTGGTCCCTCCACGCGCAGCAGAAGCGCCGAGAGCTTGCCAGACACACACCCTCAGCTCCTTCCCCAGACCCTTTGGGTTAGGAACTCTGGAAGTGGGGCCCAGTCCTGCGTGCTTTACGAGCCCACCAGGTGCTTACGAGACAAGCAAAGTTTGAGAACTGCTGCTCTGGGTGTATACCTAAATGAGCAGCTGCCAGACCCCCGAACGATGCCAACTGCCCTGTAAAAGGGTTTCCCCAGCTCCCTTCCCACCAGCAGTGTTTGAGAGTTACTTACCATGTTTCTCGTTCAAAGCCAGCCCCGGGGTGATGCAGCCTCTTACAGTTTTGACCAATAGAGCGTTAGGCATCATGTCAAATGCTTGTTGACCACGTGGATTTACTCTCCTGTGCGTTGCAGTCCTTCATTTTCCTGTTGAGTAACCGCATTTTCAGAGAAGGTAACGGCAACCCACCCCAGTGTTCCTGCCTGGAGAATCCCAGGGACAGAGGAGCCTGGTGAGCTGCCGCCGTCTATGGGGTCGCACAGAGTCGGACACGACTGAAGCAACTTAGCAGCAGCAGCAGCAACAACACCATTTTCAATTATTTGTAGAAATTTTGTGTATTCTCTAAGCATGCATACTTTGTTATACAGTCAATGATTTCCCAATATTTTGGCTTTGTGCAGCATCATGAAGTTTCATGGCGTGAAATGCACCTATCTTCCCCTGTATGGTTTGTGTTCTGTTCTCAACCTTATTCTAAAATTGTGTAGGTGGGTTTTTTTTTTTTTTCGTACTGAGGTCTTTGATACAGATTAAATACCTGAATTTAATCTTTGCTTATGCCATGAAACAGAGATCAAATTTTAGTTTTTCCTCATGTAATATCCTTTCTCATTAATTGATAATATCTCTTCTGTTCTATATCCAGGGGGATACTCAAAATATTTAACAACTTCATGTATGATGACCAACCTTTTTTTATTATTACTTATTTACATACATGTCCTCTGTTTCTTGATGAGTTTTACTAGCTCTTTAACTATGTCATTATTTTGCTTTTTTCAAAGAATAAGTTTTTGGTTTTGTGTCCTCTCTAAATTTCTATTTAATTAACTTCTTCTTTTGTATTTGTTATTTCCCTTCTACCAATAAGTCACTTCATTGTTCATTTTGTTTTTTAGTGGACTCCAACACATTTATTTTCATTTTTCTCATTTATAACAAATGCAATTAAGCTGTATATTTTCCTCTAGACACCACTGTAGGTATCTCAAGCAATTTTTTATTTTAACACATTTATTATTGTTCAGCTATAAATTTTTATTATTGTGGCATCTAATTCATCTTTACTCAGAGTGATTCAAGGCTGATTCTTAAGATTCCCAATAAGTGGAAAAGGGGATAGTAGGGATGTGTTAGCTACCTTTTATCGTTATTCAAAACTTAATTATGTGGTGGGGATTACTAGGTAGCAGGCANGCTATAAATTTTTATTATTGTGGCATCTAATTCATCTTTACTCAGAGTGATTCAAGGCTGATTCTTAAGATTCCCAATAAGTGGAAAAGGGGATAGTAGGGATGTGTTAGCTACCTTTTATCGTTATTCAAAACTTAATTATGTGGTGGGGATTACTAGGTAGCAGGCACACTGAGAAAAAGCAATCTGGGTTAGAGCAGGCTTGCGAACTCGGGACCAAGCACGGTGCCCGCCGCAAAGCCAAAGGGGCCCTTCTGTCCCAAAACGCCCGCAGGCACGGCCCTTCTGTCCCTAAACGCCCGCGGGCACGGCGCTTCTGTCCCTAATCGCCCGCAGGGACGGCCCTTCTGTCCCGAAACGCCCGCGGGCACGGCGCTTCTGTCCCGAAACGCCCGCAGGCACGGCGCTTATGCCGCAGACGGACCGAGGCCCTAATGGAGGTGGCTGCGCCGAAGCCTGCCGCGCCCTGCTGTGTTGAAAACGGATGACCGCCTCGGCCCTACCGTGTGCACAGGGGGCTCTGCTCGGCGTCGTGTGGCAGCCTGCATGGGAGGGAGTTTGGGGGCCGGCGGACACGTGTGTGTGGCTGAGTCCCTCTGCTGTCCACCGGAAACTCTCACAACCTTGTTACTCGGCTACACTCCAATACACGTCAGAAAGTTAGAAAAGATCCGGTGTGTCATCAGCAGAGTGCCAAGAGCCCTCTGGTCCCCGTGGCCTTCGGTGCAGAGGAAAACAGGCTAGGCCTGAATGGGAGAGCCCTTCCTGTGCGTACACGTTGCCACCTAGGCCCGCAGCGACTCTCGAAGCACGTGTGATAGCCTGGCATTTCCCCTTCGCTCCTTCTGGAGTCTGTCCTGCGCGCGTGCATTATCTGTCCACGCGTGGGTTCCCGTCGCCATCCCTTCGAGGGTTGCCTTCACTCTCTGCGCCAGTTTCCCGCGTCTGTTAGTTCCCTTTCTTGATTTACACCCTCCATTGTGTGGAGCACACCCCTCCTCAAAGCCCCTCTAAAAAGGCATAAGAAAGTATACTTTTTATGTTTCTTTAAAATTGAAGTATGGTTTGTCTACAATGTTGGGCCAGTCTGCTGTACAGCAGAGTGCGAATGTTTATTTTCTGATATTTGAAGTTTCTTTCTTTGGGGAGTTTCTAAAAATCCACACTCTATTGATAGGTTGACTGGATATAGAAGTCCAGATTCTTTCCTTTAAAATTTATGAGCTATCATTCCATTCTCATCTGTGTTCTTCTTGAGATACTCAAGGCCTTATCACTCACGGTCCTTTGAATGTGTGTGTGTGTTTTTCTCTGAAACATGTTAGCATCGTCTGTATTTCCCTAGGTTTTGAAATTTCACAAGGATATGCCTTGGTTTGGCTGTGTTATTACCCATTCTACTGGGCATTTGGTGAGCTCTTTCAGTATCCACATTCATGTGCTTTAACCTGGAAAGCTTTCCAGAACTATTTTATTCCTTTCCCCCCATCCATTTCCTTTGTTCTCTCCCTCTAGAGCTAACATTATTCATACATTAAATGTCCTTCCCTTTTTATCTTTTCTCTTATTTTCCTCTCTACGCTCCATGCTTTCATTCTAGTTTCCGCGCAAATTCGCTAACTTCAGCTTCCAGGACCTTCACTGAGTTTTTTCATTTCTGCCACCATGTTTCTAATTTGTAATTGTCCTTAAAAAAAAAAAAAAAACCCATCCATTTCCTTTGTTCTCTCCCTCTAGAGCTAACATTATTCATACATTAAATGTCCTTCCCTTTTTATCTTTTCTCTTATTTTCCTCTCTACGCTCCATGCTTTCATTCTAGTTTCCGCGCAAATTCGCTAACTTCAGCTTCCAGGACCTTCACTGAGTTTTTTCATTTCTGCCACCATGTTTCTAATTTGTAATTGTCCTTAAAAAAAAAAAAAAAACTTCTGAACTTTTAACATTCTGTTACATAAACACAATCTCTTTTTCTCTAACAATACTAGCTTTACATTTCTTGGTTCTTTGCTTCCTCCTCCCCCTGTATAGTCTCCATTCCCTCCAAGTTGCTTCCTTCTGTCTGTTCATTGTGTTGTCTATGTTCCACACCAGAGGCTTCCCTCAACTGTCTACTTATCTTAGATTATCTCCTCGGGACTAAGTATAAAGTGTTAGACGCTCAGTCATGCCCAACTCTTAACAACCCCATGGACTGTAGCCGGCCAGGCTCCTCTGTCCATCAGATTCTCCGACCCAGGCATTGAACCCGGGTCTCCCGCTTTCAAGGGAGATTCTTTACCATCTGAGCCACTTTAGGATTAAGCATAAACAGGAGTTCTGGGCAGGTGAGTCTGACTGGTAATCTGAGTAGGTCACTTCTTGGGGGAACCTCTCCATGTCTACATCTTTAAGACTTTCTTCTTTGACTGGCTCTATTTCTCATAGAAGAATCTTCCAAACACTTACTGGACGGTCCAGTTCAGGCCCCCAGCATTCTGAGAGCCAAGAGGGAAAGTCCTGGGCGTCTCAGCACTTTGTAGTCTTTCCGAGTATGGTCACTCAAGACCCCTGGCTTTCAGTGTGGCAGTCCCGCCCTCAGCCGTGCCTGACGTGCATGGACACACAGGCTCTGTTTCAACATTTTACAGTGTTCCTTGGATGAGAGAGCGCTGTGGGGGGAGAGAAAATCGAGGCGCAGTTGCTTTTCAAACAACTTGCACTCAACCCTTTTGGTTTAGCCTCTACTTTTGCTCCAGGTGCAGAGCTTTCTGGAGTTGCTAGTTCTGGAGATTCAGAGGGTTCTCAGGATGGACTGGGGTTTTCTAAGCTTCCTGAGACCATAATGACTCAAAGGTCTGGCTGGTTTACTAATCAGTTACCACTCACTCCTCTCCTCTCCGGATTCCGAAATACTGTTGCCACTGTCTCCTCACCTGCTCTCCCCTTCTTGTTGGTTCCTTTTTTCCCATCTTTAATCTCTTTACTGTAATTTCACTGTGCTTTAGATAGGTCTTGAAATTGCATGTTAATATGTATAACCAAATAACCATCATAACTCAAAGCCCCATGTGACCATTTCTTCATGCCCAGGTATTCTAACTTGCCCTTTCTCATGTCTCCCCACTCTTTTTTACAGCCAGTCTTTTTGTTATTGAAGTGGTAGCTTTTATGTTATCTACTTCTTGGAAACAATCGGTATATTTACGTGAAAGCTTTGTCTACATTTTTTTTCAATGTTGGGGCATGCAGCTTCCACAGTTCTAATTCCCCAGCCTGGAATCGAACCTGTGTCCCCTGCAGTGGAAGCGTGGAGCCTAACCCACAGGACTACCAGGGAGGTCCTAAGCCTGTCTAATCATTCTGTAAAATCGGTGTCACCAGAAGGGAACTCGTGTTCTAACTGTTGGTTTGTTGGCTACTTTTCTTAGCACTAGCTTTTTATTCATCAATTTTTTTATGCCAAATAGTAGTGGTGAGAGTGGGCACCCTTGTCTTGTTCCTGACTTTAGGGGAAATGCTTTCAATTTTTCACCTTTGAGGATAATGTTTGCTGTGGGTTTGTCATATATAGTTTTTATTATGTTGAGGTATGTTCCTTCTATGCCTGCTTTCTGGAGGGCTTTTATCATAAATGGATGTTGAATTTTGTCAAAGGCTTTCTCTGCATCTATTGAGATAATCATATGGCTTTTATTTTTCAGCTTGTTAATGTGGTGAATTACATTGATTGATTTGCAGATATTGAAGAATCCTTGCATCCCTGGGA
>SJYX01017043.1:425064-445235 GCA_006410675.1 Oreotragus oreotragus
TGGGGGGGGGGGGGAGTGAAGTCAAAAGAGGGTTGGGGTTTTGTTCCGTTGGAAGAAATAACCAGATGTTTGTATGTTATATGCACGTTTGTTTATCCCTCAATCTGTAGTGAAAGGCTCCATGCCCATTTGCCAGCCCTTGGTTCCCAGACCTTCTGTTCCCAGCGAGACTAGAACATGATAAGCTCGTGATGGCTTCAAAGAAGACATCACACTGCACATGACGAGGCTCCAAGGCTGCCGCTGCCTTCAAGCCCTCGCTGTGAACACCATGCCCAGAGGCCAACAGATGACAGGGGAGGTGGTGTTCGGCGCGTCAGCCAGTTAGCAAACCGCTTTTAATTACTTTTAGTATCAAAGGACTTCATTGTGCAGTTTAAAGAGTGAACCGGTGCCATGAGGCTTGGAACAGAAGAACCTTCCCTGGCCTCAGCCCTGCCTGCGCCCAGCCTCCCCACCCCAAGCCGACCCCTCTCGATGCCGTCTGCTCCTTGGCCTGTTCACCGCCGTGTTCCTAGATCACACGCCTATGGGCGTTTCTGGTTTCCTTTTTTTTTGTTTGTTTCAAAATTTTAACTTTGGACTTCACAGGCTAGGAAACAAGGGTTTCATTCTTTTAACCCACACATCTCTATATACCTTCTACATTCTCTCGATAAAGTTTTATCAAGATTTTTTTGTTAAAATTGCTATTTAAGGCTTACATGACGTGGCTGACTACAAAAATGCAATTCTTGGTTGAGTCATTTGGTGCGTCACAGTCACATACCCTTTCTTACAGGGCAGTTTGCTTTTCCTGAGTTCATATTGCCTTCGTTTTTTGTTTGCTTAGTTTTTTATATGCATACAATTGACTCAAACTATCCCCAGACTAGTTCCAAACAGAACTCAACATCCACGCCCAGAAAAATGCACCAGGTAAGCCACAGGCTGGGTGAATTTCTCAGCGCCGCCTCTCCTGGGACCCTGCACTCTGGCTTGACCGCCCTTTAGATCTGACGCGGAGCGCTCGTCCTGGGAATACCTTCAGAATGGGAATCGTTTTCCCCTCTCCGTCTGAGACCTTCTTCTCTCGGCTTCGTTCCTAATTTCAATGCGCTCTCTGTGGCTTCCTGACCCGGTCGGTCAGCGGTGTATTTTCACGACCCGGCGTGTCTGGGCAGCTTTCTTGTACCACCATTGTGACACTGTGTCTGAGGGCAGAACTGGAAGGTGCAGGTCGTTCTCTCTCAGTCTTTGAACGTGTTACCCTCGTCCTGGTTTCCAGTGTTCTGCTGGGAAGTCCAAAGCCACTCTGACACTCACCTTTTATTTGTGGTTATTTTACTCTTTAGAAGCTTTCAGGGATCTTATAATTAACCCTAAAATCTGAAATTTCCTGAGTGGTGCCTTGAGATGGTGTGTGTGCCTTTATTTTTTCAGACTCTGAATTTGAATTCTGAAAACACCTTTTATTTCTGGGAATTTTTCTCTCTTTCTGGAACTTCTATTAGTCAGATGCTAAACCTCTTGGGTTCATCTTTCCAACTTTCTTCTGGTTTTTTAAATTATTTTTCATTGTTTTATTCTCAATTCGAGGCTATGTCCTCATTTTCATTTCTTAAGTCTCCTACTGAGGTTTTAAGTTTTCTTTTTCTTCAGTGAGCCAGCCCCTCACTGTTTAGTTACTTAGTTTGGGCGGTGCTGGGCACCATTACTGCCTGTGGGCTTTCTCTAGTTGCAGCGAGCAGGGGCCCCTCGCTCCTGTGGCGTGGGCTCCCGTTCCTGTGGCATCGCTTGTTGCCCAGCACAGGCTCCAGGCAAGCGGGCCCCAGCGGTTGCAGTCCTCAGGACCCGCAGCTGCGGCACCCGGGCTCAGCTGCTCCGTGGCGTGTGAGATCTTCCCGGACCAGGGATCGAACGTGTGACCCTGAATCGGCAGGCGGGCTCTGAACCCCTGGACCAGCAGGGAAGTCCCTGGACTTTTAAACTCTCTTAGCACACTGCTGTTATTCCAGTGTCTCTTCTGCTGGGCACTGCACCTTTTGTACAGCGCCCTGTTTTTGTTTATGGACGGTTCTTATCCATTCAGTCAACAGCATGAGTTGAGCACTTTCTCTGTGACAGTCATGAGCACTGATGATAGAATAACAGAGTGCCTGCTCTCCTAGAGTGGGCTATTCAATGAAGAGCAACAGACAGTGAACTAATAGACAGATTGTGTAACATTGAGAGGTACTAGATTAAGCAAGAAATGGAAATAGAAAGTGGTGTGGAGTGGCGTCCTCTCATGCTATGTTAGTTACAGTGTTTCAAAGCTGGCATCTAACCTCTACTCTGTTTCCCCCAAGTCCTTTTCCTGTTCCTTGACTTCATGGTGTCTTTTCTTCTGTATCTTTCCCCTATTTGTCCACTCGCATTGAAGAGCGAAGCACAGCTCGGCATGCCTGGGTTTCTTGCTTGTGGATGTCAGCAAAGGGCAGTTTAGAGGGGTGCTGGCCTCTGGGGACGGGAGGTCAAGATAGCCTCTTCTCCTGGCTGGTGGTCTCCCCAGAGGGGCCTTCCCTGCATCCCTGCTGGAAGCCTGGCCTCGGCACTCTAGGGGCCATTTGGCTATGAGCAAGCCAGGCAGCCTCCTATAGATTTTCACTAATCCCTGCTGGCAGTCCCTCAATTCTGCATGGGATTCCCAAATCCAAAAGCTCTGTAGGTCGACTTCTACAGTAAAAACAATTTGCTCTCAGTCTTCCTTGGAGCAAGAGAGAAAGTCCGGGGTGCAGCCGCTTTTTGTCTGGACTTCCTGTTGGCTTCCTGTTTTCCGCCCCAGCCTACCCCTAACTCTAGAGATAGCTGGTAGAGAGTTCCCTGGCCGTCCAGTGGTTGGGACTTGACTCTGTTACCCCCGAGGGCTGGGGTTCCATCCTTGGTCGGGGAACTAAGACCCCACAAGCCAAGAGGCCAAAAAACAGAAAAACTGGATACCTGGGCGCCAGCCCCTGAGTCTTTAAGGATTTCTGCAGTAGGACTCAGCTCATGCCTTGTTAGCTTCTCTCTGCCCGTTGGTTTAGATTCAGCTTTCTGTCTCTCTCAGCTGCTCTGCTCACCTCCCATGGTCTCTTTATCCTTGTGGATCCATACCTTTTACTTTTCTTTTGTGGACACTTTAGCGGAGTCATAGAAGGACACACAGACAAAAACCACAATCTCGACTCCCATGTGTGACTAGTCTAAGTATTCTGGGACAACCGCTCTAAAATTGCCGTTGATAGAATTTTAAAATATCAAGTTCTGATTCACCATGAGTGTGAGTGAGTCTGAGTTCACTGCCAGGCCAAGCAGGGAAAATCTGATCCAACACAGAGGGATTCGATCCTGTGGGGTGGGATCTTCAGGTTAACTGTCAAAAATAAGTCAGAGATGACTGGCCCCAGTCTTGCAGGTTCATCGCTTGTAAGGATCTGGCAAGCCAGCTTCAGGAGCTTGTGACCTGTGCGAACACTTCCTGAACTGCCCAGACAGGGCCCTGTGCTCAGCAGCCCCACGCTTGGTTTCCAGTTTCTCAATCATCATCCTGAAATCCCAAAGCAAAGGGCCCCACGTTTTCATTTTGCCCAAGTTCTGGATATGCACGGGGTATAGGAACCCCATGAAGACGGTCTTGCCAACCAAAGGCAAGCAGCAAGATAAAGGTAAAAACCATGTAAAGATTAAAAAAAAAAAAAACCATGCAGTTCACAGGAAAGAAGACTGTCTGATTCAAACGGTTCATTATCTTGTCAGTTCAGAACTGACCAGTAGTGGAGCTTAGCTCAGGCCAGTGACTGAACCTCCAGCCCAGTTTTAGCTTCTTAGAAACTGTGTTGGCCCCACAGCTCATTAGGTGGGGCTCAAATCAGACATCCGGTCCCTTGCAGACAGAACAGTCACAGATTCACCCTCGGAGCTGTTTCCCTGCTGATTCCGATCCGCCTTCTGAGAAGCAGTTGCTTTGGGCTCCTTTCCTGTGGACTGGCCCCTTGTAATCTATTGCCTGTCTAGATTTCTCACACTCTCCAGGCGCAATCGTCCACAGGCACTGCCTGAGGCCCACAAACAATTCTCTCCTCTGCTGCTCCATATGAAGTCCCCTCTTCCTTATTTAGAGGAAAGCAGCCTGTCTCTGTGTGTGTGTGGCAGCAACATGCCCAACGCAAACTGCATGTTCCAGCCTCTCTGTGGGTAGCCTGCGCTCCAGCCACGGGTCTCACGTGGGCTGAGCGGTGGACTTTCACCCATTAACTGCGGGCTTCCCAGGAAGGTTTGTTTCCTTGGCCTTTGCGTCTCATCCTCCTTTTTGCTGCCTGTGGCTCTTAAGTGATCGCTGAAGCCACAGCAAATCACTCAGCAAACGCTTAGCTACCGAGTATTTGCTATGTGGGAAGGCAATGGCAACCCGCTCCAGTGTTCTTGCCTGGAGAATCCCGGGGATGGAGGAGCCTGGTGGGCTGCCGTCTATGGGGTCGCACAGAGTCAGACACGACTGAAGCGACTTAGCAGCAGCAGCAGCATTTGCTGTGTGCCACGTACTCTTCTGAACAATGGACAAACAGCAGTAACAAAGCAAATGTGTCTGCCCCGGGAAGTGTACACTCTCGAGGACCACCCTGCAATCAAAGGAAAGCAGCTAGACTCACAAGGGCCTCAGCTTTAACATTCGAAGCAGCTGAGCTAAAGACAGGAACTTATCTGAGAGAAAGGAACTTTATTCAATCCTTTAGGGATAGCTAATTGGTAAAGGAATATTAGAAATAGTTTTGAATGGAGAAATTAGAGTTGTGATTTACTTTGGATATGTAATATGCGATTTATTCTGGAACCACAATTAAAAATAGAACTGGGAAGTCTCTGAAGGTCCAGTGATTAGGAGTTGGCACTTTCACTGCTGGGGGCCAGGGTTCCATTCCTGGTCGAACTAAGAACGCACAAGCCACATGGTGTGGCCAAAATCCAAAATTTGATCAAATTAAATGTTTAAATATATACATGCATGCTGCTGCTACTGCTGCTAAGTCGCTTCAGTCGTGTCCGACTCTGCGCGACCCCGTGGACTACAGCCCACCAGGCTCCTCCATCCATGGGATTTTCCAGGCCAGGGTACTGGAGTGGGGTGCCGTTGCCTTCTTAAATATTTATAATTCATATATGTAGTGGGGGAGCTTCCCAGGTGGCAACAGTGGTAAAAAAGGGCCCACCTGCCAAAGCAGGAGACACAAGAGACGTGGGTTCAGTCCCTGGATGGGGAAGGTCCCCTGGAGGACGGCACACCCCGCACTCCAGTACTCTTGCTGCAGAATCCCACGGACGGGGAGCCTAGCGGCCTACGGTCTGTAGGGTCGCAGGGCTGGACACGACTGAAGTGACTTAGCAAGCATGCACGCGTGTGCACGCCCATCAGTCAAGCTGGGTCTGACTCTGTGACACCCTGGACAGTATCTGCCAAGCTCCTTTGTGCATGGAATTTTCCAGGCAAGAATACTGGAGTGGGTTGCCGTGCCCTCCTCCAGGGGACCGTCCCCATCCAGGGATCAAATCCACGTCTGTTGTGTCTCCTGCTTTGCAGGCGGATTCTTTACCACTAGCACCACCTGGGAAGCTCATGTACATGTGCATGTATATATGCATACACATGTATATATATATATACATATATATATATATATACACACACATGCATACTTTTACAGAGAAAGAAAAATAAGCAAAGCAAATGTGGGGAAAAGTGCTATGAATGTGAATGAAAGATATACAGGTGTTTATTATTCTCTCAATTTTTCTCCGTAAGAAGGGGAAGAAAAGCTGATTTGCTTGGATCATATAGGAGGGCTCCTGACATTCTGATGAATTTTTTTTTAATTAAGGCAAACCCATCAGTCCATGCGGGGAGGGGAATGCTTGAACTCCAGGCCCCTTGGGCCCACTCCTCTCCACTTTGTAGAGGAGTTTGCCAGTCCTGTTAGGAGAAGTACCTGCTTTGGAGCAAGCCTTACAATCCAGAGCGGGCCAGGCTGCCCCTGGAGACAGAGGCCCCTTCCAAACTCCAGAGCAGCTGTTGAGGCCCGCCGGCTAGGAAAGAGTTCCACAGCTGCAGGCAGTTGGTCCGAGAGTGCCCTGGTGCCCTGGGGCCAGCGGTCCAGCTGGCACCAGGATCGTGTGGGTGCAGATGAGATGCCTCCACGTCCACCTGCTCACAGCTCCACTGACCACACATAACCCGACACTCACGTCATGCTCGTTGGCAACCACAAGCCGCCCACTGTGGAATGTGTGTCTCTCAGAGCCAAAGAGGCCCCATGACGCAATGTGGGGTGAGAGAAGCGGGCTTCGGAACAGGATTTCAGGACAGTCCCACGTGTGCTGTGGACAACAGAGGGACGGAGCGGGGAGGAGACAGGGAGGGCAAGCAGGGAGCGGAAGGGCATGGCAGGAGGAAAAGGGCTTCCCGGGGGCATTCAGTGAAAGGCGCTCAGTCGTGTCCGACTCCTTGCGACCCCGTGGACTGCAGCACGCCAAGCCTCCCAAACCTTCACCATATCCCAGAGTTTACTCAAACTCACGTCCATCAAGTTGGTGGTGCCATACAATCATCTCATCCTCTGTCGTCACCTTCTCCTCCCGCCCTCAGTCTTTCCCAGCATCAGGGTCTTTTCCAGTGAGTCAGCTCTTTGCATCAGGAGGCCAAAGTATCAGAGTTTCAGCTTCAGCCTCAGTTCTTCCAATGAATATCCAGGGTTGATTTCCTTTGGGAGGGACCGATTGGATCTCCTTGCAGTCTAAGGGACTCTTCTATGCGAGAGAGTCTTCTCCAACACCACAGTTCAAAAACATCAATTCTTCAGCGCTCAGCCTTCTTTATGGCCCAACCTTCACATCCATACATGACCACTGGAAAAACCATAGCTTTGACTATACAGACCTTTGTCGGCAAAGCAATGTCCCTGGTTTTTAATACTCTGTCTGGGTTGGTCATAGCTTCTCTTCCAAGGAGCAAGCATCATTTTTTAAATTTCATGACTTCAGTCACCATCTGCAGTGATTTTGGAGCCCAAGAAAATAAAGTATCACTGTTTCCATTGTTTCCCCATCTATCTGCCATGAAGTGATGGGACCAGATGCCATGATATTTGTTTTTTTGTTTGTTTTTTTGTGTGTGTTTTTTTCATGATATTTGTTTTTTGAATGTTGGGTTTAAAGCCAGTTTTTTCAGTATCCTCTTTCACCTTCATCAAGAGATTCTTTAATTCCTCTTCATTTTGTGTCATAATGATGGTGTCATCTCCATATCTGAGGTTATTGATATTTCTCCTGGCAATCTTGATTCCAGCTTGTGTTTCATCCAGCCTGGTATTTCGAATGATGTACTCTGCATGTAAGTTAAATCCCTGGTCTAGAATCACATTTCCTCTGAAATGGCAGTTGTAGCATCTATGTTAGAACACCGGTTTGAAATTTTAGGCTCTGAAAAGCAAAGGTAAGTTGCAAATTATTTTGTGAACTTGAAGATTTAAATCAGCAAGTGTCGCCTCATCACTTGTAAAGTATGTAGTGCAAAGGCCTTCCTCCTTCACTCAATGTCAGGAGCTTCTAACACAGCCCTCTCTGTCACTCGCGTTGATTTCCTTCAAGAATGTGTCCCCATCTGGTTTTTTTGGTTTTGCTTTTTTGTGCTTTCCTTTTTCAACATGATATGAGAGCCATGAGGACAGCAGCCTTCTCTGCCTTGTTTATCACTATATCCCCAGTGCCTACAACACTGCCTGGCAAACAGTATGTGCTCAATAAACCCTGAAGGAAGGAAGGAAGGAATAAGCGAACCACAATTCAAAGGCAAATTTTCGTATCAGAATGAAAGCTATAGAGCCCCAGTCGATGGCAGCAAGAATCCAAGTCCAGTGAATAAGGAGAGAGAGCAACCTGTGAACCATCCATTAACACATTTTAAAGATATGAGCAGCAAGGCTTAGTAACTGTGTATGTGTGACCCTCTTATTTTTTTCAGCTGAATTCAAGACTAATATGGAGAAGAATGTCTGCCTGAGGGGAAAAAAACTGCAATAAAATGCAAGTGTTGGGGTGGGGCAGGGCTGCCTGTGTCTAAGGCCCAGGTGAAAAGGTAAGAAGATATGGGATAAACACCCAAGGATGCTCCTTTAGAGGGTTGGGAGCAGCCAGTGACTCGAAAGCCCGGAGAAGTGGGGGGTGTGTGTATGTGCGTGCATGCTAAGCTGCTTCAGTCGTGTCCGACTCATTGCAGAAGGCCCAAAATCGAAATTCCACACTTTCTCTTATTCCTGCTGGACCATAAAGCTATCAGGAGGGTCCCAGAAAATTCTCTAAACACACACACGCCATGGGGCCCCAGTCCTAGGGAGGGAGGTGGCTCTCCTTTGCTTTAGCCTGTTTATCCTTCTGAGCCAATGGGTGCTCAGACACCTGGAAGTGGGTTACCAGTTACAGCCATCCCCCAGAAAGGGGTAGGGGGTGAGAATCCACCTCCTGTCTAAGAGGGGTGGACCCTGTGAAGGGGCCTCCGTTAGCCAGGCAGAGGAATGGATGGGAGGATGAGAGAGAGGCTGAAAGAGACTAGACTGTTTTGCTTAAGAATACGGAGAAAAGAGATGAAAGAAATGTGAAACCTTCCC
The DNA here is from genome assembly GCA_006410675.1 of Oreotragus oreotragus. Classification (NCBI taxonomy): domain Eukaryota; kingdom Metazoa; phylum Chordata; class Mammalia; order Artiodactyla; family Bovidae; genus Oreotragus; species Oreotragus oreotragus. Next base: position 433,722 of record SJYX01017043.1, read on the forward strand.
CCTTGGAGCGAAAACATACATGACTAATAGGGATTTTTATTGGGTTCTGTCATAGATCAAAACTGCCTCCCCGGGCTTCACAGGGCTTTTCAGTAGAAGACATTTTCAGTAGAACTGACATTATTCATCCATCCTCTGTCACGTTGGATTTGCTTTCAGGGAAATGGTAACAAAGTTCCCGCATCGAGGCAGGTGTCGGGTCAAGAACAGAGGCTGCTTGCAGGGCCCAGAATGGTCACAAGGATGGGCCACTGTGTCCTGCAGCCCTGGAGCCCTTATCTCCCCCGAGACAAAACGCAGAAAAACGTGCGACCTTGAAAGACAGAGCCGGGTTCTCTCTCCCAGGTGAAACCAAAATGCCTTGTCCTGTTTTAGAAACAAATTCACTCCCAGTTGGCAGGCAGACACCAAAGAAGGACAGTCCATTCAAAGGTAAATTAATCCTTTGCATAAACAATCAAGCTTGAATGCCCAGAGGAGTGTGGACCCACATACCCGTTTAAAGTCCTCCCCCGCTTGGTACAATGCCTCATTCTCTCAGTGGACAATCTAATTCTTTATCTGAAACCACCTGCATCTCTGATCCCAGAACTCTGTATTTTCTTCACCATTTCAGGATAGCTTCCTTCCCAGACAAGATGTGCTTCACCTAATTAAGTTCACCTCATGGCTCAGACAGTAAAGACTCTGCCTGCGATGCAGGAGACCCAGGTTCGACCCCTGGGAAATGAAGATATTCCCTGGAGAAGGGAATGGCTACTCACTCCAGTCTTCTTGCCTGGAGAATTCCATGGACAGAGGAGCCTGGCGGGCTGGGATCCCTGGGGTCTCAAACGGTTGGACTGGACTGAGCAACAAGCTCACACAGCAATAAAAACAGGAAAAAGGAAATTTTTACCATTCACAATTATGTTAAAGACTTAAAATATCTAGAAGTAAACCTAGCCAAAAACGAACATGTACAACCCTCAGCAGAAAACTGCAAAATATGACTTAGATAATTGAAGAAAACCTAAACAAGTTGATGGATATGTTACACTCATGTTCAGTATATTCAGTATCGGAAGGATGTCAGTTTTCCCCAGATTGACCAATTGAGTCAATATAATTCCAATCCAAACCCAGCAAAATTCTGTGGAAAGAGACAAGCTCAGTTTAAATTTTATATAGACTTTATTAAAAATGAAGAGCATCTGTTCTTCAAAAAACATCAAGAAAGTGAAAACACCAGGAGGCCTAAATTGACCTTTCTCCAAAGAAGAAATACAGATAGTCAACAGGCACATGAAAAGACGCTCAACATTGCTCATTATTAGAGAAATGCAAATCAAAACTACTTTGAGGTATCAGCTCACACCAGCCAGAATGACCATGATCAAACAGTTTACAAATAATAAATGCTGGAGAGGGTGTGGAGAAAGGGAGTCCTCCTAGCTTGCTGATAGGAAGTAAATTGGTCCCACCACTATGAGAACAGAATGGAAGTTCCTTTAAAAAGTAAACACAGAGCCAGCTACCGTATGATCCAGCAACAGCACTCCTGGGCACCTATCTAGACAAAGCCATAATCTGAAAAAATACACGCACTCCAAAGTTGATAGCAGCGCTATTTACAATAGTCAAGACATGGAAGCAACTTACTTGCCCATCAGCAGATGAATGGATAAAGAAGATTAAGATATATCCATATGGAGTGTTACTCAGTCATAAGAGAGGATGAAACAGTGGCGTTTGCCGCAACATAGATGGACACAGATGTTATCAAATGAAGTGAAGTTAGAGAAAAGCAAGTATTATATGATCTCACTTACGCGTGAAATCTGAAATATGACACAAGTGAGCTTACTCAAAAAACAGAAAGAAACTCACCAACATAGAAGACAATCGTACAGTTACCAGTGGAGAAGAGGGGGATAAATTAGGAGCTTGGGGTTAACAGACACACACTGTTGTTCAGGCAGTAAGTCGTGTCCGACTCTTTGTGACCCCACGAACTACCACGCACCAGGCCTCCCTGTCCATCACCAGCTCCCAGAGTCCACCCAAACCCATGTCCATTGAGTCGGTGATGCCATCCAACCCTCTCATCCTCTGTCACCCCCTTCTCCTCCTGCCTTCAATCTTTCCCATCATCAGGGTCTTTTCCAATGAGTCGGCTCTTCACATCAGGTGGCCAAAGTATTGGAGCTTCAGCTTCAGCATCAGTCCTTCCAGTGAATATTCAGGACTGATTTCCTTTAGTATTGGCTGATTTGATCTTGGAATTAACAGATACATCCTACTATATATAAAAAATAAACGAGGAGCTACTGCATAGCACTGGAAACTGTATTCAATATCTTATAATAACCTATAGTCAAAAAAAGACAGATATGCATAACTGAACCACTTTGCTGAAAATAACGTAGCATTGTAAATCAGCTACACTTCACACACACAAGAAAAGCTCCAATAAAAATCCTGGACCTCAAAGCCCAGGCGAGCTTCCTTGTTTGGCAATACTCTCGTCACCTATCAATGTCCACAAGTTAATGCATCGTGGGGGCTGCAGAAGCTTTGTATTTGGAGCCCTCTCAGACACTGCCCTCTGTATGCCTTCTCTTGGATGATTTTAATCTGTATCCTTTTACTGTAATAGACCATGACTCTGAGGATAAATTTCCAGTAGGTTCTGTGAGTTCTTTACAGAACTATCTACTTTGAGGGTAGGTTTGGGAACCCCTTCGAATTTGCAGTCGGCATCACACCTGAGAGTGGTTTGTGTGGACTAGACTCTCCAACTTTGTGGTTGGACCCTAAGCCTTTGAGGTTGGTGTCAGAACTCTTGGACAGTTGACTAAACTCTCCCGATGGCCCTAAATTCCCCAGAGAAAGGTACACGAACACAGAGAGGGGTGGGGAATCGGGGCCAGTGGTTACTCGACTCTGAGCCATTGCTTTTGTGCCTGAAGGTGATGATTCATGACAAAGATATCATCAAGGAATGGGGGAAAAATATCCGAGTAGACTGAAGATCGTGATTAGAAGAAAAGCAAAGCCATTCTGCTTTCTGGCCTGTTCGCCTTATGCAGTGAAACTTCCGGGAGCCGTGCATGCCCCTGTGTGGTACTCTGTGACAATGAATGAGATGCTGGAGAGAGATGGGGGTAATAGCTGATGGCAGGTGGGAGTTCGGGTCGTGACCCACAGGACACCCCGGAGTCCAGCCCTGCAGAGGGACGTAGCCTCAGCCTCTCCAGAGTGCATCCCATGCCTCCTCTTTTTTCTTTCTTTTCCTTTTCTTTCTCTTTCTGTCGGGCGTGGGGTTGCCGCAGGTGACTTGTGGGACCTTAGTTCCCCGACCGGGACTGAACCTGGGGCCACAGCAGAGAAAGCATGGAGCTCTAACCACTGGACTGCCAGAGAATTCCTTCTCTTGTCTTCTCCACACCTTCTACAGCTTTCTCCAGTCCAAGGCTCCGTCTTAGCCTCAAGAGTCCAGAGGCTGGACTTCCTGCACACAAGCAAGCTACCTACCAAAAATCCGCCCTGCATAATAATTTCCCAGGGCGGCAGGACACGTGGGGTCTCCAGTTGCCTAGGAAAAGGGCCAACCCTTCCAGCGTCCCCTTGGAGCAGCACCAGCATGGAGTGCACTCTCGTTGGCTCTTCCGGAGCCTCAGACTCCGCCTCAGGAAACCCCGGGGCAGAGAAAGAAGCCGGCTTCTCAGATGCAGAGCAGGAGACTCAGTAGCATGAGAGGAAACTGAGATTCTGAGTGCCAGGCTGGGGATGGCAGAGAAATTGAAGAGGAACCCAGGCAGAGCGCCACAGACAGCCAGCTGCCAGCCATGGCAGAGCTGTCCCCCAGACCGGGGCACAGGACCCAGAATTCACTTCTAATCTCCATCTCACCCCCTGGTGATTTTTTCATGTGCCTCGTGCTAGCCTGCCTCATCCCCACACTCACACAAACTTCCTGATGAGACAGAACGTGGACTTGCTATGTGGAAATGCCCTTAATGCAACCTCAGCCTCTGAGTGCAGCACCAGAGAGCTTTCAGGGCAGGAAGGTTCATGAGCCAAACTAAGATGCTCGAATCGAATGATGTATATTAATAATAGAAGTGCGTGGAGAATCCAGAGGAAAGGGCCAAATTTAGGGACCCATTCAATCAGGGTGGAAGACCCGCACCGCCTGAACCCTGTGTTTAGTGTGTGTGTGTCTGTGTGTGTGTCTGTCTGTGTCTGTCTGTCTGTGTGTCTGTCTGTGTATGTGTGTCTTTCTGTGTGTGTCTGTCTTTCTGTGTGTGTCTGTGTGTGTGTCTGTCTGTGTGTGTGTGTCTTTCTGTGTGTGTGTCTGTGTGTGTCTGTCTGTCTGTGTGTCTGTCTATGTGTGTCTTTCTGTGTGTGTGTCTGTCTGTTTGTGTGTGTCTGTGTGTGTGTGTCTGTGTGTGTGTGTGTGTCTGTGTGCCTCCAGCTCCCCTCCTGTCACTCTCTCCCCCTCCTCCCACTGACATACAATCGCGAGAACACTGAGCCAAGGGCAGGCAAGGATGCCAGAGGACAGAAGGTGCCCAGAGCCAACAGGCGCCCATCAGGAAAAGGCAGGAGAAAGTAAGCCTCACCCAGAGCTCCAGCTCACCAGCGACTCGCTAAGCAACGGTGCCTTTTAATTCCATGTCTTGGGCAGAAACAGGTGGGATCAAAAATGGGCATCAGCCAGTGATGCCAGTTTACCAGCTCACGCATTTTGAGCGCTTTGAGAAACTGCCTCGTTGCCTCATAAATATGTACTGTTTCACAGTCCTTTCATGCCTTCCTATAAATATTCATCACACACACTCTCTACTTCCTTTCTTGCAGGGTCCTTGGCTCTCTCACTTTCTCTTACATCTTGTGGTGGAATTTTTCTTAAATAATACAAACACGCATTGCAAGTCCCTCGGACGGAAGGATGTTCAGCCTGAGCCTCAAGATACAGAAAGCAAAGGGCTGTCACATGTCAGGGCCCCTCGGGCATGATTCAGGTCCTTGCCGCCAGATAGAAATGGAAAATGAAGTCACAGAAACCCACAGGGAGAAAGGTGGGATGTTACAGGTGACCAGAGACAGACCCAGGAGCAGCAACTGCAGGAAAGATATGCCGGCCACGTGGGAAAACACGCAAGCCTGGGATACTGACGGCTAATTTGGGACAAGCAGTCAGTGCCGCTGGAGCTCCAGGAGGCGACAGTCACAAAGAAGGGAGAGCGGGCGAGGGGCCCCGCAGGTGTGACACTGAACCAGAGTAGGGCGAAAATGAGGGCAGGAACGGGCCCCCTCTTGCACTGCTGGTGGAAGGTAAACTGAGGCAGCCACTATGGAGAACAGCACGGAGACTCTAAAAACACTAGGAGTGAAACCACCATATGATCCAGCAATCCCACCCCTGGGCGTATACCCACAGAAAACCACAATTCAGAGAGGTACATGTAGGCCAGCGTTCATAACAGCACTGTTTACCACAGCCAGAACCCGGAAGCCCCCCGGCGGCCCGTTAGCAGAGGGATGGCTAAGGAGGGTGCAGCTCGTATGCCAAGGGAATATTACTCAGCCATGAAAAGGGGGCTGGAGTCAGTCGTCATGAGGTGGAGAAACCTAGAGCCGGCCATTCAGTGTGAAGTAACTCAGAAAGAGAAAGACAAACGTGGTAGATTAATGCATAAACATGGACTCTGGAAAAACGGCGCTGATGAACCTGTCTACAGGGAAGGAATGGGGCTGCAGACGNTGTGTGTCTGTGTGCCTCCAGCTCCCCTCCTGTCACTCTCTCCCCCTCCTCCCACTGACATACAATCGCGAGAACACTGAGCCAAGGGCAGGCAAGGATGCCAGAGGACAGAAGGTGCCCAGAGCCAACAGGCGCCCATCAGGAAAAGGCAGGAGAAAGTAAGCCTCACCCAGAGCTCCAGCTCACCAGCGACTCGCTAAGCAACGGTGCCTTTTAATTCCATGTCTTGGGCAGAAACAGGTGGGATCAAAAATGGGCATCAGCCAGTGATGCCAGTTTACCAGCTCACGCATTTTGAGCGCTTTGAGAAACTGCCTCGTTGCCTCATAAATATGTACTGTTTCACAGTCCTTTCATGCCTTCCTATAAATATTCATCACACACACTCTCTACTTCCTTTCTTGCAGGGTCCTTGGCTCTCTCACTTTCTCTTACATCCTGTGGTGGAATTTTTCTTAAATAATACAAACACGCATTGCAGGTCCCTCGGACGGAAGGATGTTCAGCCTGAGCCTCGAGATACAGAAAGCAAAGGGCTGTCACATGTCAGGGCCCCTCGGGCATGACTCAGGTCCCTGCCGCCAGATAGAAATGGAAAATGAAGTCACAGAAACCCACAGGGAGAAAGGTGGGATGTTACAGGTGACCAGAGACAGACCCAGGAGCAGCAGCTGCAGGAAAGACATGCCGGCCACGTGGGAAAACACGCAAGCCTGGGATACTGACGGCTAATTTGGGACAAGCAGTCAGTGCCGCTGGAGCTCCAGGAGGCGACAGTCACAAAGAAGGGAGAGCGGGCGAGGGGCCCCACAGGTGTGACACTGAACCAGAGTAGGGCGAAAATGAGGCCAGGAACGGGACCCCTCTTGCACTGCTGGTGGAAGGTAAACTGAGGCAGCCACTATGGAGAACAGCACGGAGACTCTAAAAACACTACTAGTGAAACCACCGTATGATCCAGCAATCCCACCCCTGGGCGTATACCCACAGAAAACCACAATTCAGAGAGGTACATGTAGGCCAGCGTTCATAACAGCACTGTTTACCACAGCCAGGACCCGGAAGCCCCCCGGCGGCCCGTTAGCAGAGGGGTGGCTAAGGAGGGTGCAGCTCGTATGCCAAGGGAATATTACTCAGCCATGAAAAGGGGGCTGGAGTCAGTCGTCATGAGGTGGAGAAACCTAGAGCCGGCCATTCAGTGTGAAGTAACTCAGAAAGAGAAAGACAAACGTGGTAGATTAATGCATAAACATGGACTCTGGAAAAACGGCGCTGATGAACCTGTCTACAGGGAAGGAATGGGGCTGCAGACTTAGAAACGGACTGTGGACACAGCGAGGGAAGGAGAGGGTGGGGCAAACCGGGAAAGGAGCCGTGACAGACACACACGGCATGTGCGAGAGAGGCAGCGTGGGGAGCTGCTGTGTGACGCAGGGGGCTCAGCCTGCTCAGCCACGGCCTGGAGGCCTGGGAGGGGTGCGGGCAGGGGCACGGGCGGGAGGGCATACAAATACATGTGAGACTGTGGCTGATTCCATCGTTGTGCAACAGAAACCAACACAGCATCGTAAAGCAACTATCCTCCCATTAAAAAAATAAGTTTAAAAATGCGGAGAGAGGCAGGCAGAGAGGCCCCAGGGCAGCAAGAGGCACTGAGCGGGGTGACGGCAGCACAGACACCATTNGGAGGGCCAGCTTCAACAGCCCTCTGGGACTCAGGAGCAAAGAGCTGAGCAGGGATCAGAGAGTTGCCTGACGTCACACAGCCAAGCAGTGGCCCCACCTGAACCTTACACTCACCATCCCCAGCCAGCTCCTCCCTCCAAGACTCACTGGCTGCCTTAGAGCCGGCTCACTCCCAGGGCCCCCTCCCCCAGGACCCCCTCCCCCAGGCCCGGGGGTCCTGGAACCCTTTTCTGGCTGGGGACAGGTTGTCCAAGGCCAGGTATGAAATTTACAGGCTTGCCAAAAACCTCAGAAATGGAGAGAAATCATAGTTGAATGAAAATTACAAAACAATACCAAAACGAATGCAAAAATATTCACAGTGAACAAACCATCACAGTTTTAAATAAAGGCAGGCTCTTTATCTAAACTGGAATTAATTAAAAAAGACTTAAGATGGTCACTTGGTCATGAGAAATGATCAAATGTGGCCATTTTTTTTCAACCGAAAATGAGAGAAGCAGAGGAAAACAGATTATTATCATCACTGATGCATTTGCTTCCATCAAAGCCAGGAAAGCGAAATGACAATAAACTCTATTTTTGCTGTAAATAAAATACTTCGATTTGAAATAATCTTGTGAGTTTAAACACACCTACTTTTGAATGTTTCAATATTTTTTCAAGTACTTCAGTGTTCTGAAAATAAAATTAACCATCAAAAAATATATAGAATCATGGAACTAGGGGCACACATTTTTTCCTCCTACATTCAATGTTTTGATACTTCTTTTTCAGAAATTAAAGATTAAAATTTTTGTAAAATAGTGATTTTTATATCACTTGATTTTATATCATTTTTGTATCATCTTTGATTTTTTTAAAAGGTTGCATTAAAATAGTCATCTCGATTACTGAGTTGTGGGGTGCCCCTTACATTTTGTGCATCACCCCAAACTTGGTCCTGTTTTGATACCCTCCAGAGAAGGGAGCTGTCCCTCTCTCCTGTCCTTGGTGGGGGACAAGACACAGGCTAGTCCTTGGGGCCCACGTCGGCCTAGGATCGTCCCCAGAAGGTGAGCACTGGGGCGGGAACGGGCTGCCAAGAGAAGATGGATGGGCTTCGAGGCCCTGCAGACAGAGGCGAGCATCCATTCTCGAGGTCATCAATCAAGTCCCTGGTATGGTGACACTTGCCCTAATCAGGCCAGGAGGCCCCAGGTTTCAGGGGAGGGGAGGCAGGGAGAAGCCAGGTGGGCAGACGCTCTGAACTGGTGCCCGGCAGGGGTGAGGTTCAGCCAGGGTCACCAGGCTGGGCACAAGGGGTGCTGCGTACTTGGCCCGGCCCTGCTTACTTCCCACTGTGCGGGCAGGCTGCAGCCCTGCTGCTCAGGCCCTGGCCCGTCTGGGGGCTGGGAGCGAGTGCAGGAAGAGAGGGGAGGGAGTAGGCGCAGGGGGAGGTGGACAGCTTCGAGGGCGTTGTGCACCCTCTTCTCTGCTTTCTCAGAGTCCTCCAGGGCTGCCCCCGACTGCAGAAAAGGCCTGAATCTGCTCCTTGATGTCAAGGCCCTCGATCACCTGGCCACAGCATCTCCTGTCCTCCGACCCACCAAAGGCCCTCCGTGGGAGCCGCCCCACTGCTGCCCACCTCCAGGGCCCTCCACCCTCTCGGGCTGACCCCGCAGTGGTTCCTCCTCCAGACCCAAGTTCTGCTCCCCCTCCGAAGCCTCCCCTGACTGCCCACAGCCCTCACTGTCCCACTGATTCTTGTTTGTTTTTTTTTCTGGATACTCCAAGCAGAATGTGGGATCAGGGATTGAACCTACACTCCCTGCAGAGGAAGCAGGGAGTCCTAACTGATGGATCGCCAGCGGAGTCCCTGTCGCCTCCCCAGGCAGGCTCTGAATTTCCTGAGGGCCTGGATGGTGGCTTATCCCCGGGGCTTCCTTCTCAGAGCCTTGCACGTGCTGGGGGTGATAGCTCGGGATGAGGAGACCCCATGGATGCTCTTGGACCCTTGGTTCTCAAGTTGTGTGGAGGGTGGGAGGCCGGGGTGGCCGCTGAGGGAGGGGCCCCGTCGGCGTTCCAGTCAGGCCCGTGGAGCAAGAGGGGAGCTCAGAGGTCTCGTTGTTCCGTGAGCCTGTGTGGGGGGCTGCCCCGCCCCTTCTCACCGCTCTTCTCGCAGAAGGCATCACCCTGCCTTGCCTGAGGCACAGGACACTGGTTTCTACCCCCGAGGTCTCCGCAGATGGCAACTGAACCCGCCAGCAGCTCGCACCACACACCCTCCTGCGCCCTTGACTTCTCTCTGTGCTCACACCCCAGTTGCTCTAGGCCCACCTCTGAAATGTACACAGATCTCATCGCTTCTCACACCTGCGCGACTGCTGCGCCTGTCAGGTCACACGACAGGGCGCCTGGACCACGCAGTGCCTTCCGGACCGGTTTTCTGCATTCATTCTTGCTTCCTCTGTCTCTCCTCCCCTGTCCCTCATCCCAGTCTTCCCTGATCTCTTCTCAAAATAGCAGCCAGGACGACCTCTTTCACATTAGGTCTCCCCTCGACGGTTCTGGTGGCCTCTTTTTCTTTCCTTTTATAAAAAAATTGTTGGCCACACCCTGGGGCACATCGGACCTTGGTTTCCCGACCAGGGATTGAACAGACACCCTTTGCATTGGGAGGTGGAGTCTTAACTGCTGGACCACAGGGGAAGTCCTGAGTGGCTTCTGTCTTAAGCAGAGGAAAATCTAAGATGGTTACTGTGATCTACAGGAGCCCACAAGATCTTGCTCTATCCGACCGCACCTTCATCACTCTCTCCTTTATTCACATTGCATCAGCCAGGCAGGCCTGTTTGCTGTTCCTGGAGCTCTCCTACCTCGGGGGACTCTGCTGTACCCACTTCCGCCCCGCCTTGGCCTGCAATGTTCTTTTCTCCAGATGGTTGCTCCGCTACCTTCCTCTCTTTCTCCAGGTCTTTGGTGACAGGTTACTTCCTAAAAGAGGCCTTCCGGGGTTACCTGTATGAAATCACATCTGTGCTCGCCCACTCTCTGCCTCCTCGCCCACTCTCTCCCTTGGGACACCAGCCTGTCCAAGACCTTCTCTTTTATATCTTTCCCCTTTACAACAATATCCTGCTCCCATTACTCTGCCTTTTTTAGGTTTCTACTTAAATATGCTAACTATACTTCTTCAAATGCATGTATTCTTGTAAAACAGAATTGTTTTTTGTGTGTATGTGTTTAAATGACACAATGGTATAATGCTATGCATCACACAAATCATGTTTGCCTTTTTACTTCTGTCCTTTAATATTGTTCTACTCATATTTTTACCTCTATGTCTAGCTTACTTTTGTGTGCATATGATTCTATCATATATATTAATATGTCATATTTTACTTGTCTATTCTTCTATTGATGAACCCAACATCCATCAGAGAAAACTGAAGGTATTTTTGACATATTACCTTGGGGTCAAGAGGGACAGTTTCTCTGAGATGGTCACTGAGTTGCCGGGTATACAGACCCAATCTTACCAAATGCTACCAAACTGCCCTGCAGAATGGACCTCCCACCACAGATCACAATAGCTCCTCTACTTGCCACTTTCAGTACTATTTGCAATAGCTAGGATGTGGAAGCAACTTAGATATTCATTACCAGATGAATGGATAAGGAAATCGTGGTACATATACACAATGGAATACTCAGTTCAGTTCAGTGCAGTCGTTCAGTGTCCGACTCTTTGCGACCCCACGAATCGCAGCACGCCAGGCCTCCCTGTCCATCACCAACTCCCGGAGTTCACCCAAACTCACGTCCATTGAGTCAGTGATGCCATCCAGCCATCTCATCCTCTGTCGTGCCCTTCTCCTCCTGCCCCCAATCCCTCCCAGCATCAGAGTCTTTTCCAATGAGTCAACTCTTCGCATGAGGTGGCCAAAGTACTGGAGTTTCAGCTTTAGGATCATTCCTTCCAAAGAACACCCAGGATTGATCTCTTTAGAATGGACTGGTTGGATCTCCTTGCAGCCCAAGGGACTCTCAAGAGTCTTCTCCAACACCACAGTTCAAAAGCATCAATTCTTCGG
>SJYX01017043.1:450195-466628 GCA_006410675.1 Oreotragus oreotragus
AGAAGGTGACTGCAACCATGAAATTAAAAGACGCTTTCTCCTTGGAAGCAAAGTTATGACCAACCTAGACAGGATATTCAAAAGCAGAGATATTACTTTGCCAACAAAGGTCTGTCTAGTCAAGGCTATGGTTTTTCCAGTAGTCATGTATGGATGTGAGAGTTGGACTAGAAAGAAAGCTGAGCGCCGAAGAATTGATGCTTTTGAACTGTGGTGTTGGAGAAGACTCTTGAGAGTCCCTTGGACTGCAAGGAGATCCAACCAGTTCATCCTAGAGGAGATCAGTCCTGGGTGTTCATTGGAAGGACTGATGTTGCAGCTGAAACTCCAATACTTTGGCCACTTGATACGAAGAGCTGACTCATTGGAAAAGACCCTGATGCTGGGAAAGATTGAGGGCAGGAGGAGAAGGGGATGACAGAGGATGAGATGGTTGTATGGCATCACCAACTCAAGGAACATGGGTTTGGATGGACTCTGAGAGTTGGTGATGGACAGGGAGGCCTGGTGTGCTGCAGTACATGGGGTCACAAAGAGTTGGACACGACTGACTGATTGAACTGACTGAACTAAAATAGAAACGAGCTATCAAGCCATGCAAAGACATCAAGGAAACTTAAATGCATATTGTTAAGTGAAAAGTCAATCTGAAAAGCCTACAGCATGCAAAATTCCAACTATTTGACATCCTGGAAATGACAAAACCAAGGAGACAGTAAAGAGATTTGTGACTGCAGGGGGTGTAAGGATAAACAGGCACAGCACAGAGGGCTTTCAGGACAATGTGAACACTGTATATGACACTACACTGGTGGATACGTCTCATAGATACTTCCCCATCAAATTTAGGACACCAAGAGTCAATCACAAGATAAACTACACACTTTGAAGGATACTGATGCATCACCGTACCACTGTGGTGCTGGATGTCCATGGTAGGTAGGTTATGAACGTGTGTAGACAGGGGTATATAAGCACTGTCTGCACCTTCTCCTCAGTTTTGTTTTGAACCCAAAACTGCTCTAAAAAATGTAAAATCTTGATTTTGATAGAGGATTACTTAATCAAAATCCTACTAAAGTCTTTGAAGGAGAATTACACAGAGCTAAAGAAACATTTTAAAGAGAGACCTAATCTAGGGACCAGACATCTCCCCTAAGTGACCCTTTAGCTCAACGATGCCACACAATAAAGCATTCTATAAGAAGGAACAGAATTATTTCTGTTTTCATTTAGCTATATTTTCTAATTTTATATAGATAGTAACGTTTACAAACCAAGTACATACATAAAGTGGAACAAGTGCTATAAATAAAATTTCTATCTCCTATAAGGCCCTATGGTATATAAAATAAGGTAAGGGCAGGCAATCAAGAAAGGCTCCCCCAAAGTACCATTTAATGGATTGTTTATGTAAATATAAAATGAATAAATAGAGCTTTATGAATAAATTAGATCTTTTCATCATTCTTAAAATGAGATTTCCATTTTCAGAGTTGCTATGAAAATTAAAGAATAGTTAAATTAAGCTGCTTTAAATCTCATTTCAAATGAGGCAATAAATAATCACATAAAAAAACATGTAAAGCTCCTAGTACAATGCCTACTATACAGTAGGCGATGAAAAATTGTTGTTGTTGTTGTAAGTAGATGAGTAAAAATGCAGTTTCTTGTGTAGAATGCCATAATACCTATGGGATTATAAGGTTCAACTGAGGATTAAGTTAAATCAGAAAATGTGCAAAAAGCATATGTTACTATTTGGAATTTCATAGGTATCAAAATTACCATGTTTCACAGATAAAAATACATAAATAATTGTTAGGTATGTATATAGATGGGCTTCCCAGGGGGCACTAGTGGTAAAGAACCCTCCTGCCAATGCAAGAGACCATAAGAAATGGAGGTTCAATCCCTGGGTCAGTAAGATGCCCTGGAGGAGGGCATGGCAACCCACTCCAGTATTCTTGCCTGGAGAATCCCATGGACAGAGGAGGCTGGCTGGCTACAGTCCATAGGGTCGCAAAGAGTCGGACGCAACTGAAGTGACTTAGCATGAGCCCAACGACATGCATATAGATAGTCATAGACAGTGGTAGCATAAAGAAATTAAATGTGCTGGAGAAATAAGTCAACATGTACTTGGAATTGTAAGGCATCTCTGGCAAAGTTTCCAGAAGAAACCAGGATCCACTGAAATGAGAAGAAATTGAATGAGGAAAGAAGACCTGTAGTGCTCACAGCAAGGACTCTCCAGGGGACAGGGATGCTGCCACTTGAACAGAGCTTCTTACCACCCAAAAATTGAAAACCAAGAGATCTCAAAATTCTGTAATGCAGCCAGGCATTTAACAGAAATAAAGTAAAATTCAGTTACCTATCATTTTACTTCTGGACTGGGAGAGATCTTAAGTCCATGAAGAAGGGCAAAACTGCCTACTTTATACAACTGCAAATTCGGAACGGGTCTCCAATCAGAGTTCATAGAAGGAGCTCTGGGTATCTTGTATTAGACATTTTACACTAGAAAAATAAGGCAACATATCCATACTTTTTGAGGTTAACCATTAATATCAAGACATAGACTGTTTTTACACCTCAAAAATCATGACTTTGAAAGCTTACAGTTACAGGTAAAGTATAAAAGACACTAAGAGGAGAGAAATGAAACAATTGTTAAGCTGCTGGCCTGAATGTCTTCTTATTATTTCTTATTAAGGTAAAGAGACTAGAGAAAACATAATGGATAATCTATAATGGAAGCCCCTTGATAGATTTACTGATGGGTGGGGAAAGGGTGAGCCTAGAAAAAAGGAAGAAATGGCCTGTCACAATAGAAGAGGTGGTGAGCATCTCAGCTAAACGTTCCTACAATCATTTCTTATTGAGAAGTTAAATCAGATGGGTTTCCAGAAGTTAGCAATACCCTCAAATGCACAAACATCACAGAATTACAAATAAAAATATGTGTAGGAGTGTCTATTTTTATTGCAATATCTCTATGGGAGAATGCCAGAGATAAAGTGAAACTGGTTGGATACCATAAGCCTCTTAAAATGATCGCTTAGGGTTTGCTGCACACATACACTGTGGAAATAAAATGCTTCTTGGATTTTATTGGTTCAATCTATCCAGGATCATAAGTATGTAATCAGGTATGTTTCAGGATATTACATTTTAAAATAGCATTCTTATTTTATTTCCCTAATCTCTTATTGCCCTTCAAATCAGTTATTTGTGCATTTGACTTGGGTAATATATAATCCTGTGTTTTCTTGGATTCTATAATCAGTATAACAAAGGAAACAATTTGGCACCATCAACTAAATATTAACTGAATATTTTAAAGTAGAGTTCTTCTCACTACTATACAGATTATCTCACACAGTCCTGCCCTGGAGGTAGCATATATTCTAAAAGCAGGAGCATATCCAAATTTAAAATAAGTTCTATTAGAATAACTGCTAAGGCAATTATCAAGATGATTCAGGATAAATTTTACTTTCACCCAAGTCTCAACATTATGCTCAGACATAAAGACATTCTTAACCTAAATCAGGTACAATATTGTCCCAATTTTCTATTTTACCCAAACACCAGGAACATGATAAAAAGTGAAACAGAAAAGTGAAAAAAAGTATATGCATACATTTCAGGATGTAAAAGTGTTGCTTGAATGTGATTACAGAATGCAGTTATAGAGAAAATTATCATAAATCTCCAATGCTTGCTTATGTTGCATTTTATGGTATTATTATTTCCATTTTCCCAGTACAAAGTTTCACATGTGGAACAATCATTTGAGGGGTGCCTTTATGCTAGGGCCTGAAATCTGGACATTTGATATAATTTAAAAATAGATAAAATACAGCTTTCATCCTTGATAAATATATTAGTGAGAAGTCACATACAGCTCCTCACGACAGAGGTATACCTAAAGTGGGTGAGCAGCCAAGGATTATATAGTGGCTTCTGAAGTCATTAGATTCTCAGGCTTCTTGGATCATTCCCCTTCACTGTCTTTTACCCTCAAGGTCACAGTCTAGCTGATAGAGCTCTAGCAATAAGAAATGGGTGAAAAGGCCACCCAACTTTCCATTTAAGGAAGTTTCCTCTCTGTCTCATACAGTAACTTCA
Organism: Oreotragus oreotragus; assembly: GCA_006410675.1. Taxonomy (NCBI): domain Eukaryota; kingdom Metazoa; phylum Chordata; class Mammalia; order Artiodactyla; family Bovidae; genus Oreotragus; species Oreotragus oreotragus. The sequence continues at coordinate 454,333 of SJYX01017043.1, forward strand.
GTTTCCATCTCATTGGAGAAAACTTAGAAATATAGCCGTAATTTTTGTTTTCTGATGTTGAGCCTTAAGCCAACTTTTTCACTCTCCTCTTTCACTTTCATCAAGAGGCTCTTTAGTTCTTCCTCACTTTCTGCCATAAGGATGGTGTCATCTGCATATCTGAGGTTATTGATATTTCTCCGGCAATCTTCATTCCAGCTTGTGCTTCATCCAGCCTGGCATTTCTCATGATGTACTCTACATATAAGTTAAATAAGCAGGGTGACAATATACAGCCTTGACGTACTCCCTTCCCAATCTGGAACCAGTCCATTGTTCCATGCCCAGTTCTAACTGTTGTTTCTTGACCTGCAGGAGACAGATAAGGTGGTCCTGTATTCCCATCTCTTTAAGAATGTTTCACAGTTTGTTTTGATCCACACAGTCAAAGGCTTTAGCAGAGTCAATGAAGCAGAGGTAGTTGTCCTTCTGGAATTCTCTTGCTTTTTCTATGATCCAACGGATGTTGTCAATTTGATCTCTGGTTCCTTGCCTTTTCTAAATTCAGCTTGAATATCTGTAACTTCACAGCTTATGTACTGTTGAAGCCTAACTTGGAGAATTGTGAGCATTACTTTGCTAGCATGTGAAATGAGTGCAGTTTTTCAGTAGTTTAAACATTCTTTGGAGAACATGAGAGTACATCATGAGAAACGCTGGACTGGAAGAAACACAAGCTGGAATCAAAAGATTGCTGGGAGAAATATCAATAACCTCAGATATGCAGATGACACCACCCTTACGGCAGAAAGTGAAGAGGAACTAAAAAGCCTCTTGATAAAAGTGAAAGAGGAGAGTGAAAAAAGTTGGCTTAAAACTCAACATTCAGAAAACGAAGACCATGGCATCTGGTCCCATCACTTCATGGCAAATAGATGGGGAAACAGTGGAAACAGTGTCAGACTGTATTTTTGGGGCCTCCAAAATCACTGCAGATGGTGACTGCAGCCATGAAATTAGAAGACACTTACTCCTTGGAAGAAAAGTTATGACCCACCTAGATAGCATATTCAAAAGCAGAGACATTACTTTGCCAACAAAGGTCCGTCTAGTCAAGGCTATGGTTTTTCCAGTGGTCATGTATGGATGTGAGAGTTGGACTGTGAAGAAAGCTGAGCACCGAAGAATTGATGCATTTGAACTGTGGTGTTGGAGAAGACTCTTGAGAGTCCCTTGGGCTGCAAGGAGATCCAACCAGTCCATTCTGAAGGAGATCAACCCTGGGATTCCTTTGGAGGGAATGATGCTAAAGCTGAAACTCCAGTACTTTGGCCACCTCATGTGAAGAGTTGACTCATTGGAAAAGACTCTGATGCTGGGAGGGATTGCGGGCAGGAGGAGAAGGGGACGACAGAGGATGAGATGGCTGGATGGCATCACTGATTCGATGGACATGAGCCTGAGTGAACTCTGGGAGTTGGTGATGGACAGGGAGGCCTGGCGTGCTGCAATTCATGGGGTTGCAAAGAGTCGGACACGACTGAGCGACTGAACTGAACTGCACTGAAACATTCTTTGACTAGTGGAGGTGATAGAATTCCAGTTAGGCTGTTTCAAATCCTAAAAGATGATGCTGTTAAAGTGCTGCACTCAATATATCAGCAAATTTTGAACACTCATCAGTGGCCACAAGATTGGAAAATGTCAGTTTTTATTCCAACCCCAAAGAAAGAAAACATACTAAAATATGGTAATTGTTCATTAAATAAGATTTATTGCTAATAGACTGTGAATGGTTGTGCTTGTCTTTGCATGGAATGACAATTCCATTAACTAGGGATTTTGACCCACCCAAAGTCCTGGTATAATCTGATTTGTTTCTTAGAAAGAAAATATTGCCTGGTGTGGTGAGATTGAAATTATTATCAGGAAGGTTAAGAGGACATTTCAATTGAGATGACATTCTGAAGTAAAGTCAAGGAGACTGGCTATATTTTAGACTCTTGATGATATTGCTGAGTTGCTTATTAGAATACTAGTAATTTTGACTACTACCAAGGTATGACATATACATCACAGAAATTTAACAAACACATTCATCTTTTCTTTTAAAATTTTTACCAATTTATTAAGCAAAATGGTCTGTTTTATTATTTCTTTGACTTGAAATTTTTTAAAGAATGAACATTTTTCATAAAAATATTAGCACTGTATTTCCTAAGTATTTATCTGTTTATATCCTTTCCCATCTATATATTAAAAACAATGGCCTTCCTACAATTTTTATGACCTCTGTATATATAAATGTTTTTAACCATTTGCATACCTTATTTGTTTCCAAGATTTAAGGCTACACTGGGGTAGGGTCAAAGGAGCACCTCTGCTGATATAATTGACAAACCAAAAAAGAGGCAGAAGAGTGGAGACATTTTAAGAGGGATGTGGTTTTTTTTTTTGGAAAAAAAAGTCATATAAACCCTCCTCCCAAGAGCCAATGACATTTTTAGCAAAATCTACCAAGTCCCAAAATATTTTGAAGAGCAATTTCCTTTGGAGAGAATATGAACAATCACTGAGTCCTGCCTTAAAGTCAATGAGGAGTAAAATCAGAATTTGTTTAAGGGGTAAACCAACCATAGGTTACCCTTATTAAGGTTATTCTCATGCATTTCATAAAATTGATGTCATTATGAATTGAAATATTTTTCCATTATGATGACTTCTCAGAGATTGTTTCTGGCACGCAGAAAGGCAGTTTTATATAATTTTAATGAATTCTTAGAAATCCTGAGTTTTCCAGTTGATTGTCTTGAGTGATAATGATGATTTTAATGAATATAATTCTTGATTATACTAAATCAATAAGAGGAATGTTGTTTAGATATATAAGGATCAAGGAAAAAATAGCACTTATTAAGAAATTCATAAATTATTATACCAGACATATAATTCCCTTATTCTCCTTGAAATATTAATGTCTTATGTCAACTTAGAGCTTAAATGAGGCTTTGGAGAGCCCTAAGTATTACTCTGGTCACATATCTTCATAACATTTACCCCTAAATTTTATTATATCTAGCAAGTATATGAAATATATTCAGGTTATATAAACTGAAAAAAAAAAACTCCCTGCAAACAAAAGTCCAGGACCAGATGACTTCAGTGGGGAATTCTATCAAACACACAAAGGAGAACATATACTGATCCTTCTCAAAGTATTCCAAAAACTGAGAGAGTACTCTCAAGTTCATTCTATGAAGTCACCATTACCCTGATACCAAAACCAGACAAAGACATTACCATAAGAGAGAATTACAGTCCAATGTATCTGATAAATACAGATGTAAAAATCCTCAACAAAATATTAGTAACCAAATTCAGCAACACACAAACAAAGACATACACACCTTGATGAAATTGGATACACCCCGAGGATAATAAGGACGTTTCAACAAACATACACAAATCAATCAGTGTGATACACCACATCAACAAAAGAAAAGACAAAAACCACGTGATCACCTCAATAGATGCATAAAAAGCATTTGGTAAAAATTCAACATCCATTCATGATAAACTTTAATACCAAAATAGGTATAGAGGAACATATCTCAGAATAATAAAAGGTGTTTATAACAAACCCATGTCAACATAACACTCAATGGTGAAAAGCTGAAAGCCTTCCTGCTAAAATCTGGAATAAGACAAGGATGCCCACCACTTTTGCCACCTTAATTCAACATGTATTGAAAGTCCTATCCACAGTAATCATACAAGAAAAAGAAATAAAAAGTATCAATTGGAAAGGAAGAGGTCAAACTGTCATTATATGCAGATGACATGATATTGTATATAGAAAACTCTATCAAGACTCCACACAATACAGAGTAAAGTAAGCCAGAAAGAAAAACACCAATACAGTATACTAACACATATATATGGAANATTACTGGTTGGGGCATAGACTTGGATAACTGTGATATTGAATGGTTTGCCTTGGAAACGAACAGAGATCATTCTGTCGTTTTTGAGATTGCATCCAAGTACTGCATTTCGGACTCTTTTGTTGACCATGATGGCTACTCCATTTCTTCTGAGGGATTCCTGCCCACAGTAGTAGATATAATGGTCATCTGAGTTAAATTCACCCATTCCAGTCCATTTTAGTTCGCTGATTCCTAGAATGTCGACATTCACTCTTGCCATCTCCTGTTTGACCACTTCCAGTTTGCCTTGATTCATGGACCTAACATTCCAGGTTCCTATGCAATATTGCTCTTTACAGCATCGGATCTTGCTTCTATCACCAGTCACATCCACAACTGGGTATTGTTTTTGCTTTGGCTCCATCCCTTCATTCTTTCTGGAGTTACTTCTCCACTGATCTCCAGTAGCATATTGGGCACCTACCGACCTGGGGAGTTCCTCTTTCAGTATCCTATCATTTTGCCTTTTCACACTGTTCGTGGGGTTCTCAAAGCAAAAATAGTGAAGTGGTTTGCCATTCCCTTCTCCAGTGGACCACACTTTGTCAGACCTCTCCACCATGACCCGCCTGTCTTGGGTGGCCCACAGGCATGGCTCATAGGTTCATTAAGTTAGACAAGGCTGTGGTCCATGTGATTAGATTGGTTGGTCTTCTGTGATTGTGGTATCCATTCTGTCTGCCCTCTGATGAAGAAGGACAAGAGGCTTATGGAAGCTTCCTAGTGGGAGAGACTGACTGAGGGGGAAACTGGGTCTTGTTCTGATGAGTGGGGCCATGTTCATTAAATCTTAAATCTAATTTTTTTTCCCGGGTGGTTCAGATGGTAAAGCATCTGCCTGCAATGAGGGAGATCCGGCTCTGATCCCTGGGTTGGGAAGATCCCCTGGAGAAGGAGATGGCACCCCACTCCAGTATTCTTGCCTGGAAAATCCCATGGACAGAAGAGCCTGGCAGGCTACAGTCCACAGAGTCACAAAGAGTCCGACACAACTGAGCAACTTCACTTTCAACTTCACCTCACTTTCTGTTGATGGATGGAGCTGTGTTCCCTCCCTGCTATTTACCAGGGCCAGACTATGGTGGAGGTAATGAAGATAATGGTGACCTCCTTCCAAAGCTCCCATGCACGTCATGCTACACTCAGTGCCCCCAACCCCGCAGCAGGCCACTGTCAACCCACGCCTCCTCTGGAGAGTCCTGGAGACTCACAGGCAAGTCTGGATCAGTCTCTTGTGGGGCCCCTGCTCCTTGCTCCTGGGTTCTATTGCTCAAGGTTCTGTGTGTGCCCTCCAAGAGTCTCTTTCCGAGTCCTGTGTAAGTTCTGGCAGCTCTATGGTGAGGTTACTAGGAGATATTAAAGGCTATGGGCTTCCCAGATGGTGCGGTGGTAAAGAACCCACTTGTCAATGGAGGAGGTACAAGAGACAAGGGTCTGATCCCTGGGTCAGGGAGATCCCATGGAGTTGGTAATGGCAACCTATTTCAGTATTCTTGCCAGGGAAATCCTGGGGACAGAAGAACCTGGTGGTCCACAGTCCATGGGATGGCAAAGAGATGGACATCACTGAGCAACTGGGCACACGGACATTGAAGGGAACCCCTTGGATGAGAGAGTTAACATTCTTGTTTCTCCTCTTCTTTGCCACGCGGGAGACACACCAGTGGAATGGCCTCGGGACAGAACCACACCACAGTGCCCAGATTCATCCTGCTGGGGCTCACAGACAGGGCAGACCAAAAGCAGCTCCTCTTTGCCACCTTCCTGCTGATCTACTTAGTGACTCTGGTGGGCAACCTGGGCCTCCTGGATGTCATCCGAGCCAGCACCTCCGTCTCCAGCCCATGTGCTTCCTCCTGAGCGTGCTTTCCTTCCTCGATGTCTGCAATCCCTCGTTGCTCAGCCCCGGGCTGCTGATCAGCTTCCTCACTGCTGACCGTTCCATCCCCTCCGAAGGCTGCATGGTTCAGATCAGCTTCCCCACTGCTGACCGTTCCATCCCCTCCGAAGACTGCATGGTTCAGATCAGCTTCCTCACTGCTGACCGTTCCATCCCCTCCGAAGGCTGCATGGTTCAGATCAGCTTCCCCACTGCTGACCGTTCCATCCCCTCCGAAGGCTGCATGGTTCAGATGGCCCTCGTGACCCTCCACGGCTCTGGAGAGTGTGTGCTTTTGTCCATCATGGCCTATGACCCATTTCTGGCCATCTGCCACCCTCTCCTCTACCACACCGTCATGTCCAAGCGTTGTGTGTCCAGCTGGTGGGGCTCACCTATGCTGTGGGGGTATTCATTTCAGCAGTGCAGACAGGGAATGTCTCCAGCTTCTCCTGCTGTGGTCTGAATGTCGGTGACCATCACTTCTGTGGCATCGCCCCAGCCTGCTCAGACACCACTGTGGCCAGCGTCATCTTGCTCATCTTTTCCACCTGGATCACTGTCCCCACAGCCTCAGGCATCTTGGCCTCCTCTGCCTACATCCTGGTCCCCACCTGTAGGATGAGGCCCCTGGAGGCCCAGCCCAAGGCCTTTTCCACCTGCATCTCACACCTCACTGCCCTCTGCCTTTTCTATGGGTCCGTGTTCCTTGTGTATCTCCAACTCAACCCAGAAAGTGTTTCAGCCTACAACAAGATCCTCCATGTGTTCGTCACCATCATGATCCCCAGGCTGAGCCCGCCGGTCTACAGCCTAAGGAATAAAGATGTCAAGGCTGCTGTACTCCTTAGGGTTCTTAACCGAAGCAGAAAGAATTTGTTAGGGAGGCCTCCAGGAGACCATAGCATAGAAGAGAAGCTAGAGAACCCAGCCAGGACAAGAACCAAGAGCGGCAAGACCCAGCTAAGCCCCTGCCAGAGGGTCGTCTGTGTAGGATGCCACCATAAGGAGCTTCACCTCTGTGCGTTCTCCAGGGCTGTGACTGGAATTACTGCCCTGAGCTTTCAGCACCACTCAGCGCTGGACAGAGCCACCTGTTCTAGCCACCACACCACCCTCTGTAGCATCCAACCCCATCTCCTGCTGATCCTAGACCTTTTATCACTTCCGCGAGGCTCGGGTCCTAAGCAGGAGCATTCACCTGTCTGGCAGCATAGCTGTTCTATATCTCTTTTTAGAAGGTTTTTAACGTTTGCTTCTTAAAAGTTAACATGTGCATAATAGAAAAGAAAAAGCACACAAGCGAAAAACAAAGTCATTCATAATCGCAAGCAGTTCACCCTCTGACATGTCCTTCTAGGTGTCACTTGTGCATTTTCACAACTGAGCATCCGTATTCATGTTAATAAGATCATGCAGTTATATATCATACCGTTATACAATCATGAATATTAACCGTTTCAAAGTCCCAAAGCTCTAAGTATTCTGGTAACCAAGAATACACTACACCAACTCAATCTGGAAGGGGAAAAAAATGCAATCCTGCCTTTCTCGGCCTATTCTGTATCTCTTGATGCACTAACCACATTCAGCATAGATCGCATGCAGACACTCATCTCCTCCATCCGTACTTCTATCCTACAGAGCCCCGGGAGGTAGAAGGGGCAGCTAGACTCTATCTGCTTCCTGTTTTGAGAGCTCTCAAATATAGAAAGGCTCACTGAATGCCAAACAGTGAAAACAACATCTTTCAACCAAAGCGACCTTCCCCGTAAGGCTCTACAAGGTATGCTGCCCTTCTGAATAAATGCTCCTGAAGAAATAATCCACGTGGGGTTCAACTACAGAAGGAAGAGAGTAGTCACTCGACGTTGCAGCGGAGAATGGAGGCCCCGGTACAGAAGTCTCTAATTAGCCTTGGACTAAAACGTGCTCTAAAGCGGTAGTGAGCTATCGTTTCTACATAAATGACCAATGAAGCAATACTACAGCCCAAAAGACCATATAACTGTTTTCAATCAGAAACTATCTGTATGTTTTTAGATAAAACCCTTCTTATATTGAAACAGACATCAGTCTTACTGATTTAAGAGAAGGAAAAGGAGGTGCAATTTACTGTGAAACCCAGATGTCAGCTGAGGCTCCGTATCTTTGAAAGTGAAAGTGAAGTTGCTCAGTCGTGTCTGACTCTTTGCGACCCCGTGGACTGTAGCCCACCAGGCTCCTCTGTCCGTGGAATTCTCCAGGCAAGAATATTGGAATGGGTTGCCATTTCCTTCTCCAGGGGATCTTCCCAACCCAGGGATTGAACCCAGGTCTCCTGCATTGCAAGCAGATGCTTTAACCTCTGAGCCGCCAGGGAAGCCCATATCTTTGGAGGATCCAGATGAAATTAGTTTGAACCCCAGTCCAGTGTGGGGGTGTCCCCACACTCCTGCAAACATTCCTAGGGCCTTGGAAGTGGCGGGAAAGGGCTGTGGACATGTTTTGTGCTTTGCTGGCTCACCTCAGTCCCAGTTCCTTAATCCACTGAATGACTTCAGTTTATGACTCATTCGGGGACAGGAAGAAAAGCATGTGATCAGGAATGTGGATGATATAAATGAGGAAATGGGGAAAAACAGACTCTGACCATTTTAGGTTCTGACAGGGAGGGGAAAGGGCAGACTTAGGCAGGTTGCATTGCGGGCCACAGAGCTGGGCTTCAGCCCTGTGAAGAAGCCAAAGAGATTGCACCTCTCCCAGACAAAATGTTCACCTGTAAACTCACAGATGCCAAAGTGAAATGTTTTCCTAAAAAGCTCATTAATCCGCAGGTGAACCTACTGATCAATGCCTAGCAATCATGTTGGAATCATCTCCCAGCTTTATGTGCAGGTTTGAGATCATTTTTCTTAACATACTGTGCAGGCTTCTCCAGAGAAGCAGAACCAACAGGATAGATACAGAGAGATAAAAATGGAGACTTATTATAAGAGCTGGCTCATGCAGTTCTGAAAGCTGAGATCCACAGTCTGCCATCTGCAAGCTGGAGAAGTAGGAGAAGACAGTGCTGTAATTCAGTCTGAATCCAAAAGCCTAAAAGCCAGGGGCCACAGAGGGAAGCCGTGGTGGGAATCTGAAGGCTCAGGAACCAGGAAGAGTAATGTCTGAGGGCAGAACTCCCAGCTCCAACCACAACAGCCGAGTCGCCCCTTCTTGACCCTTTTGGTCTAGGCAGGCCCTCAAATGACTGACGGATGCCCACCCACACTGGTGAGGGTCATCTTCTTTACTCAGTCCCCAATTATAATGCTGATATCTTCCAGAAACCCTTCACAGATGCCCAGAAACGTTTTATGAGCTCTCGAGGCATTCTTTTGCTTGGCCAAATCGACACATAAAATTTACCATCACATAAACTGAGAAGAGAGCAAGCTCCAGCCAGTCTCCTACCATCTCAGACTCAGGAGGTTAGGGATGTAATCATTCCATGAAAACAAGCCATTCGCTTAACAAGAAAGTTTTCTTTGAACGATAATTTCCCTTTGAGCCAAGGAGGCACGGGACCAGGGAAGCAAAAGAGGGGTACCAACCCCTCTTCACTGACCTGTAATCCCAGACTCTGCCTCCTAACTTCACCAGTTGCTGAGCGAAGGTTGCCTCAAAGCCCTAGGCAACCAGGTCACAGGCTAAGAAGTAAACAGGTTCCCCAGAAATTTGGCTGGTGAAAATCGCAAGAAGCACGGAGGGAAGGCAAGGCAGAGGGCTGAGTGCAGGAGCAGCTGACACCACGGCACGTCTGCCAGGGAGACCAGGCGTCCAGCTCCTACAGCCCCACACACCCCGCCCTCTGCAAACGCAGCCCAGCTCCCTCCTCCTCTGCCTTCACCCAAGACCATCTGGACACAGCACAGCAAGAGTCTGCTGGAAGACTGGAAGGTCAGTCAAAGTGTTGCCTCTCTCAAGAGCATTTGAATTGAATTTTTCTTTACACGTCTTCAGAGCACCCAGAGCCCACCAAGAACCTGAAGATCTACAACTTTCCACTGGGTGGAAGTGAAGCTAATGTGAGGGGCAGATCAAGCCATAAGTGCTAAAACAAAGACCAGTCTGTGGTCCCGACCAGGCAGCCAAAGCGCTGGGCTACAGCGGATCAAGGTCCCCGCCAATGGTCAGTGTTGAATGAGTGGAGACTGCTTCCGTCACCTGAGAAAAGTTGGCCTTGCTGGACCTCAGGCCTAGTCTATGTGGAACAGAGATGACCTCTAAAGTCTCCTGTTTACAGATGGAAAGGGGATAAATCACTTTGAATCTCATAGACATTTATCATGTTCTCAAGCGTCTCAAATCCATTTAAACTAACTTCATGGGAAATAGATGGGGAAACAGGGGAAACAGTGGAAACAGTGTCAGATTTTATTTTGAGGGGCTCCAAAATCACTGCAGATGGTGATTGCAGCCATGAAATTAGAAGATGCTTACTCCTTGGAATAAAAGTTATGACCAACCTGGATAGCATATTCAAAAGCAGAGACATTACTTTGCCAACAAAGGTCCGTCTAGTCAGGGTTATGGTTTTTCCTATGGTCATGTATGGATGTGAGAGTTGGACTGTGAAGAAAGCTGAGTGCCAAAGAATTGATGCTTTTGAACTGTGGTGTTGGAGGAGACTCTTGAAAGTCTCTTGGACTGCAAGGAGATCCAACCAGTCCATCATAAAGGAGATCAGTCCTGGGTGTTCACTGGAAGGAGTGATGCTGAAGCTGAAACTCCAGTACTTTGGCCACCTCATGTGAAGTGTTGACTCACTGAAAAAGACCCTGGGAGGGACTGGGGGCTGTAGGAGAAGGGGATGACAGAGGATAAGATGGCTGGATGGCATCACCAACTCAATGGACATGAGTTTGGGTGGGCTCTGGGGGATGGTGATGGACAGGGAGGCCTGGCGTGCTGTGATTCATGGGGTCGCAAAGAGGCGGACACGACTGAGCAACTGAACTGAACTGAACTGAACTGAACCCTAAAGGACTTCCTGGGCTTCTAGGTGACTCAGGAGGGGATACAGGGCTGCCAGTGCAGGGGATACAGGTTCAGTCCCTGGATCGGGAAGATCCCCTGAAGAAGGGAATGGCCACTCAGTCCAGTGTTCTTCCCTGGGAAATCCCATGGACAGAGGAGCCTGACGGGCTACAGTCCATGAGGTCACCACGAGGTGGACATGACTTAGAGGCTAAAGAGCAGCAGCAAAGGTCTTCAAGGGAGGGGCACTGCAGTGCGGTGGGGAGTCAGCCTGGCACCGGGGCCTTCAGTGGGAAGCCCAGCCTCTCCAGTGGCTGACAGCTTCACTCACCGAGTGCGATGCTCTCAAGACACCACCCCAAGGGACAACCTGCGGCAAGATGGAAGGAACCAGAATGAGGTAAATGGGGGGCCTTCCCTTGCAGAAAGGATTCAAGACAGGCTGAGGGCGTTTCCAGCTGGAGCTGCTCAGAGACAACAGCATCACAAGCGGAGCAGGCGGTTAACTCCCCTCCGGAAGATCCTCGGATCCCTCTAGGGCAGGGCCGTCCTGCCTTCTCCACAGGATACTGAACGCTGGCCTCACCCACGCCTGTTTCATCCCTCCCCCACTCTGGAACCTCAGAAACTGGCCAGTGCCAAGGAGCCGAGTTAGATGGGAAGCAAGCCGGACTCACTGGAGCCAACTCATTGCAAAAGAGCTCGATGATGGGAAATACCGAAGGCAAAGGAGGGGGCGGCAGAGGATGGGATGGTTGGACAGCACCACTGACCCAGTGGGCCCGAATCTGAGCAAACCCGGGGACAGAGGAGCCTCGCAGGCTACAGCCCATGAGGCCCGGAAGAGTCAGACATGACTTGGCAACTGGACAGCAGCAGCAAACGCCTGGCTCACAGTCAGGGTGTGGAGAAGCCCTGTGAAGCTGAGTTTGCTCCATGCAGGGGCCCGGTCAACCTCAGACCCCCGTTCTTCTACTCCAAGATGCATGTAAATATAATGTCTGGTAATTTGAGACACTGAGGTTTCAAGGCCAGCCCTCCAGAATCAGTATCACCCAGACAGCCCTATGCCCCATAAGCGCTGCATTCCAAGCAGGGCCTCGGAGCTTGAACAGTGTGGCCCCCCTTGGAGGTTACTACTGCATCCAGCGGCCAGTGCGCTATTCTATGCACATGCGCTTCAGAGCTCAAACTGCCACTCTTTGTAAAAATGACCCAGTCACGGAATTTACCTGGTGGCTCAGTGGTTAAAGCGTCTGCCTCCAATGTGGGAGACCCGGGTTCGATCCCTGGGTCGGGAAGATCCCCTGGAGAAGGAAATGGGAATCCACTCCAGTATTCTTGCCTGTAGAATCCCATGGACGGAGAAGCCTAATAGGTTATAGTCCATGGGGTCGCAAAGAGTCGGACACGACTGAGCGACTTCACCCACCCACCCACCCACGGAATTT
>SJYX01017043.1:467411-517603 GCA_006410675.1 Oreotragus oreotragus
CCTGAGGAAAGAGCCAGGTCCCCTGAGGAAAGAGCCAGGTCCCCTGAGGAAAGAGCCAGGTCCCCTGGCCACTCCACCAGTACAAGGACAGTATTAGAGACAGCGCTGGAGGGACTTCCCTGGTGGTCCAGGGGTTAAAAACCCGCCCTCCCATCCAGGGGACACAGGTTCGATCCCTGGTAGGGGGACTAAGATCCCACACGCCACAGGCAACTGAGCCAGCACCATCCACCTGCTGCAGCGCCCACCCAGCACAGCCAAAGAGGAAAACTAAACGGAAAGAAAACTGTGCTTAACCCAGGCGCGAGCCTCCAAGAGACAGTGAAGGCCGGAAGCAGGGGACCCTCTGCCCCCTCATCTCTGACCCCACAGGAATGAAACCTTACCCAGAGCTTCACTTAAAATCCTGCCTTAATTACAGCGGACGTCTATCAAACACCTTCTGTCTACGAGGCACTGTGTCTCCATTTCCTCACAAAATTCTACCAACAGTCATGAGGCACAAACTCCGGATAGTCCCATTCTTAAGATAAGAAAACTGAGTCACAGAAGGGTAAAATAACTTGCCCAGGGTCACATTCTGAAAAGCGGCAGAATCAAGATTGAAACAGACCCGGGAATGTCCAATCGCTACATTGTCTGCACTATTTAGGAAGTATTTTGTGGACACGTAAAGCGAAGAGTCTCCAAGGATGGAGACTATTAGCTCCTTCCTTCTCTGAAAGTCCGGGCCCTCCTCCCATCAAGCCTGGGGTCAGGGGAGGTCTGCGTCCCGTAGAATCTGCTCTAGTCTTGTGGCTAGGATTGCCAGATTTAGCAGATAAGAATACAGATGCCCACTTAAAATTGAATTTCGGATAAGCAATGAATAGTGTTTCAGATTACGTGTATCTCAGTATTGCATGGGACACAAGCCAAAACTGATCACTCATCTGAGATTAAAGTTTAGCTGAGCACCAGGTGTGGATTGCTGTATTTTTTGGCAGCACCGTGAGGCAGGCAGTATCTTAGTGCCCTGACCGAGGACCGAACCCGCGCCGCCTGCCTTTGAAGTGCAGAGTCCTCCAGGGACGTCCCAGCAGCTATGTTTTACTGGACGGCTCCCTGCTTGCCTTGCTTTGACCAATAACAAACCGCAGAGGTGACCGTGGGCCAGTCCCAAGCCCCAAGAGGGCGGCTGGTTTCCAGCTCCTCATCTCAGAAGCCCGCCCTGCCGCCACCTATAAAGAGCTGCTGTGGGCCAGCCCGGCCAGCCACGGGGAAGTGCCCCATGGGAAGCTCTGAGCCCCCGACACTGGTCAGGCCACGGCCTGGCAGGACAGCCCAGCTGCCAGCTTCATGCAGCTGAGGCAGTGACCTCCGTCTGTACCAGGAGAAAGGAAAGAGCAATGTGCCCCAACCCCCTAATCGCCAGAACTGTGAGAAAGATCATCATATTTATAAGATACTATATAGTCGGGAACTTTCTTATATAGCAAAGAGATAACCGAAATAACCCTTAACGGATCATCCTTGAATTATTCTGCCTTGAATCCCCAGGCCTCGTGCGGTCCCCGGCAGTGGCTCCATCAGGCTTGGTCCCTCCGAGCCTGTGCAGTCTGATCCAGTCTCACTCTGACTGTCCCTTAGGGAGGCAGTGTCTTCTTGAGGTTCAGAGGATGGACTTTGAAGACAGCCAGACCCAGGACTGGATCCCAGCTCTGTCACACAAAGCTCTATGACCTTGGTCTCTTGGCCTGAGAAATGAGTCTGTCAATATTAACTACCTCGTGAGGCAGTCTGTGAGGATGAAAGGAGATTTAATGTCTATAAAGAGCTCAGAAAAGGCCCTTAATTAGCATTTGGCACATATTAGCTGTTGTTATTAGTCATCCTCACACTGAATAATTTCTCTAACCTGTGATATTCTATAATTTTACCTTCCTTATTATTTCTATCCAGGGGAGAAAATTTAATGAAGTCATGAAGCGTATTACAGCAAGGGTGGCAGAGACCACCGCCACAGAACAAGCTCTCCACGAGAGGAGACCCCAGCCTGGAAAACACTGACACGTCCAGCCTGGCTAAGCCCCTCTCCACCACACCAGCTGCTTCCCGGGCACAGCTGTCCCTGAGAAATCACAGGCGACCTAGACCTACTGGGTAATGAATTGACCTCCTTGGCCACCCAGTCACTCTCCCAAATTTCCGTCTTTCTCTTTCCCTGTGAACCAGACATGCTGAGACAGAAGACTGTAGATCTGGGAGAGCATACGATGAAACAGAAGATACAGAAGTTATGGAATCAACACAGGACTGGCGTCCAAGTCTGGTTTTGCCACATACAATCTAGCGTAATCTGTAAACAAGACAGTTGTGTAAAGATTAAATACATGGCAGAAAGCTTTGCAGACAGCGTGGTTTGTAGCAGATGACCCCTGGAGACCAGTTTCCCACCTCTTCTAGGATTATGCACTCTGGGCATTAAAAGGGCATGGGCTGCTGGTATCAAGATGCGGTCATGCAAGACGACCTCTTCCTGTCGCCTTCTGTGGGCCCAGAGTCGTTCATCAGCACACCTGTGGCCTCTGGCTCTCAGCCTGACCAGCTCGCCTGTGTCGACATTGCCAGGCTGAGAGCATCCTCTTCCTTCGGTCTGCTTCATTATCACCGTCATCCTAGTCACATTCAGAAGGATACATTCGCTGAAAGCCCAAAGCAAAACTCAAGTCTCAAGACGGTGAGTTAAACCCTCCAGCAGGACAGAGCCAAGACAAGTAACCAGAACCTGGAGAGCAGAGGAACCCTAACCAAGGATGAGCCCAGGGCCAAATACCAGGAGAAGGATAAGATTTTTCAAAACCCAGGTCAAGTGAAGAAAGGCAGCATCATGAGCGAAATCGGGGTCAGGCATGAGCTTTGGACCAATAAGTACTGCCCTTGGGGCATGACGTAGGTCAGGTTTCTTGTCCTTAAGGCCACTGGAAGTCAAAGCTAGCTTGTGAGGAGCCAGACAGAGTAAAGGGGTATTTCAGATCCCCCCAGACGCCTGCTTATGTACAAAATGTGTCTGGAGTGAAGCTTCTTCGAGGGATTCCCAAATGATAAAGAACTCACTTGCCAATTCAGGAGACACAAGAGATGCATGTCTGACCCCTGGGTGGGGAAGCCCCCCTGGAGGAGGGCGTGGCACCCCAGTCCAGTGTTCTTGCCTGGAGAGCCCCGTGGACGGAGGAGCCTGGCGGGTGCCAGTCCGTGGGGTCACGAAGAGTCGGACGCGACTGAGGAGCTTAGCTCGCACGTGTGCAAGCTGCTTTGAAAGGCCTGGCCTGGCCTATTCTGGCACCTGACCTTGACCTATCCTCCCCGTCTCTCCTGCCCCCGACTAAAGGCAGTGGCCACAGGCAACCCTTCAGAGGCTGCGGTGCCGTGTACTCTGATTCCACACCCGCTTCCTCCCCAGCCCCTGCTTGGTCACGCGCTCTCCGCTCCCAGGACAGCAGACAGATGTGAGCACGTTTGTCCCTGGGACGGAGCTGAGTGATTCCTATGGAGCTACCGTCCTACACTCCGCTCGCCGGCATTATCTGGCTGTGTCTCTGGCTTCCCCAAATAAACCGCAGGCTCTCGGGAGCAGGAACCAACGCCCATATTTCATCTCATGCGCCGCTGAACCTGGCACGGTGCAAGGTGCTTATGGGGGAATACTAATTCAGGTTATGGGTCCATATATAGTCCTCCTCTTCCTCTGTGGATCTGCAGCTTTTAGACAGAAGATAAATAAAAGACCAGTTGTCACTACTCTATAACGCTCAGGACGTTCATGAAACACTCCTGCTGCCTGAAGAAAGCATTTGCCCAACAATGAAATTAATAGCTAATATTTATTGAATATATACTATGGTGCCAAGCATTCCGGGAACACAGTATTTCATTTAAGCCTCAAAACAATTCCATGAGTAGGCTAGACCTATTTATACGTGAGAAAACGTAGGGTCCAAGAAATCTGAGGTCAGATATAGTTCATAAAGGCAGACCAAAGTTCAGCTGACTCCAAAGCGTATGCTCTACTGTAAGGCCTAAAACTCCTTGGGTTTTTTCAGAAAATTATACAAATGTACATTTCTACTGCTTCCAAAAATATATTGAAAGAGCTTCTCGTATATTTCCCCCAGGACCCAGCTTTTCTGATCATCCCATACAGTCTCGACTCCTACCAGGAGCTTTCAGTTCCTACAGCCCACCTCAAGAGCCACTTGGAAGAGGAAAAACAATGGGAAAGAAGGGGCAGAAGAATGGGGCAAGGGAGGCCCCTGGTGCCACTGCTCTGACCCCACCCCTTCGCCACGGAAGAAAGCCCGTCTCCTAAGTCACTTACGGCTCCAGCATCCCCTTTCTGTGCTTCACCTTAATGTCAGCATAGAGTTTCTGTGTGAGTCACAGCAAGCAATCTTTTTCTTCCAAGGCAAGTCCAGGCTGGTTTCAAGAGTGGACAAGTAGTGATTCATTGATAGGATCAAAACCAGGGGCTTGGAAGCTCATACAACTCAATACCAGAAAAACAAACAACCCAACCAAAACGTGGGCAGACATTTCTCCAAAGAAGACATACAGTCGGCTAGTGGATACCTGAAAAGATGCTCAATATTACTAATTATCTCAGAAATGCAAATCGAAACCACAATGAGATATCAGTTCACACCGGTCAGGATGAAAGTGAAAGCCACTCAGTCGACTCTTTGTGACCCCATGGGCTATGCAGGCCAGAATACTGGAGTGGGAAGCCTTTCCCTTCCCCAGGGGATCTTCCCGACCCAGAGATCAAAGCCAGGTCTCCCGCATTGCAGGCAGATTATTTACCATCTGAGCCACAAGGGAAACCCAAGAGTACTGGCATGGGTAGCCTATCCCTTCTCCAAGGGATCTTCCCGACCCAGTAATTGAACTGGGGTCTCCTCCATTGCAGGCGGATTCTTTACCAATTGAACTATCGGGGAAGCCCACCAATCAGAATGGCCATTTTCAAAAAGTGTACAAACAATAAATGCTGGAGAAGGTGTGGAGGAAAGGGACTCCTCTGGCATTGCTGGTGGAAATGTAAACTGACACACCCACTAAGGAAGGCAGTATGAAGACTCCTCAGAAAGCTAGGAAGGAACTAGCATACAATCCAACCATCCCGCTACTGGCATGTAGCCTGAGAAACTCTAACTGAAAAGGACACATGTGCCCAGCATCCAGTACAGCACTATTTACAGTAGCTAGGACATGGACGCAACCTAGGTGCCCGTCAACAGACGGATGGGCACAGAAGTTGTGTCACACATATGCAGTGGGAGAGTACTCAGCAGTAAGGGATCCATTTGGGCCAGTTCTAAAGAGGTGGATGAACCTAGGGCCTACTATACAGAGTGAAGCCAATCAGAAAGAGAAAATCAAACGCTGCACATTCACACGTCTGGAAAGACGGTACTGATGGACCTGTTTACAGGCAGCCGTGGAGATGCAGGCACGGAGAGCAGGCTTGTGGACGCAGGTGGGGAAGGAGAGGGAGGGGCGTGTGGAGAGGGAGGGGCGCGTGGAGAGAGGAGCACAGAAACATACACATCAGAAAACGCAGAACAGCCAGCCAGGGGGAAGGTGCTGTATGGCGCAGGGAGATCAAACCCAGCGCTCTGTGACAACGTAGAGGTGGGCTGGGCGGTGGGGGGAGGATCAAGAGGGAGGAGACGTATGTATACCTATGGCTGGTTCATGTTGATGTCAGGCAGAGACCAACACAATATTGTAAAACAATTACCCTTCAATTTAAAAAATTAAATTTTTTAAGTAATTTTTTTTTAACTGGGGGCTTAGAGAAGGAGTGACATTGCTTAAAGAAGCCAGCTTGAGACTCTCTCCCCCAAGCGTAGGTCTACTTCCCCAGAACCTCGATAGCTCTAGCGTAGACGTGGACGTGAAAGCTGCTCAGTTGCGTTCGACACTTTGCGGTCCCACGGGCCATGCAAATCTGGGTAGCCGTGCCTCTCTCCAGGGGCTCGTCCCAACCCAGGGGTTGGACCCAGGCCTCCCGCACTGCGGGCGGGCTCTTTACCAGATGACCCACCAGGGAAACCCCTTGCACAAGGCGGGGATTACAGAACGTGACCCGTGTAAGGCTGCGGACGCTCACACGGAATCTGAGCCCACTTGGCAGGAGCAGGAAGCCTGAATACCCATGAAACTGACGACGCAAACTCCCGTACGTGCAATGTGACTCTGCTCGTCTTCCCAGGTATCGGGTGGCCGAAACAGGAACCGAGATGGCCCCAAGCAACCCTGGGTAAAGAGCAGATTGTCAGTTGATAGCCCTTTGACAGACCAGCAGAAAACCTGTTCCTCAGCCAAAGCTAAGTTTATTAAGCCTACTGTAGTGAGAGAGATTACAGCATCTTAGTCGTCCTCACTGCTGTGGTTCAGTCACTAAGTTGCGTCCAGCTCTTTGTGACCCACGGACTACAGTACGCGGGGCTCCCCTGTCCTTCACCATCTCCTGGAGTTCGCTCAGATACACATGCATTGAGTCAGTGATGCTATTTAATCATCTTACCCCCTGCCATCCTCTTCTCCTCCTGCCCTCACTCTTCTCCAGCACTGCGGTCTTTTCCAATGAGTCAGCTCTCGGCATCAGGTGGCCAGAGTATTGGAGCTTCATCAGTCCTTCCAATGAATATTCAATTTTTATTTCCTTTAGGTTTGATTGGTTTGATCTCCTTGCTGCCCAAGGGACACTCAAGAGTCTTCTTCATCACCATAATTCGGAAGCATCAATTCTTTGACACTCAGCCTTCTTTACGGTCCAACGCTCACATCCATACATGACTGGTGGAAAACCCATGACTTTGTATGGACCTTTGTCAGTAAAGTGATGTCTCTATTTTCTAATATGCTGTCTAGGTTTGTCATAACTTTCCCTCCAAGGAAGGTGATTTCATGGCTACCGTCACTGTCTGCAGTGACTTTGAAGCCCAAGAATAGAAATTTTCTCACTCCTTCCATTTTTCTCCCTTCTATTTGCCATGAAGTGATGGAACCGTATGCCATGATCTTCGTTTTTTGAATGTTGAGTTTTAAGCCAGTTTTATCGCTCCCTTCTTTCACNGGTCTGCTTCATTATCACCGTCATCCTAGTCACATTCAGAAGGATACATTCGCTGAAAGCCCAAAGCAAAACTCAAGTCTCAAGACGGTGAGTTAAACCCTCCAGCAGGACAGAGCCAAGACAAGTAACCAGAACCTGGAGAGCAGAGGAACCCTAACCAAGGATGAGCCCAGGGCCAAATACCAGGAGAAGGATAAGATTTTTCAAAACCCAGGTCAAGTGAAGAAAGGCAGCATCATGAGCGAAATCGGGGTCAGGCATGAGCTTTGGACCAATAAGTACTGCCCTTGGGGCATGACGTAGGTCAGGTTTCTTGTCCTTAAGGCCACTGGAAGTCAAAGCTAGCTTGTGAGGAGCCAGACAGAGTAAAGGGGTATTTCAGATCCCCCCAGACGCCTGCTTATGTACAAAATGTGTCTGGAGTGAAGCTTCTTCGAGGGATTCCCAAATGATAAAGAACTCACTTGCCAATTCAGGAGACACAAGAGATGCATGTCTGACCCCTGGGTGGGGAAGCCCCCCTGGAGGAGGGCGTGGCACCCCAGTCCAGTGTTCTTGCCTGGAGAGCCCCGTGGACGGAGGAGCCTGGCGGGTGCCAGTCCGTGGGGTCACGAAGAGTCGGACGCGACTGAGGAGCTTAGCTCGCACGTGTGCAAGCTGCTTTGAAAGGCCTGGCCTGGCCTATTCTGGCACCTGACCTTGACCTATCCTCCCCGTCTCTCCTGCCCCCGACTAAAGGCAGTGGCCACAGGCAACCCTTCAGAGGCTGCGGTGCCGTGTACTCTGATTCCACACCCGCTTCCTCCCCAGCCCCTGCTTGGTCACGCGCTCTCCGCTCCCAGGACAGCAGACAGATGTGAGCACGTTTGTCCCTGGGACGGAGCTGAGTGATTCCTATGGAGCTACCGTCCTACACTCCGCTCGCCGGCATTATCTGGCTGTGTCTCTGGCTTCCCCAAATAAACCGCAGGCTCTCGGGAGCAGGAACCAACGCCCATATTTCATCTCGTGCGCCGCTGAACCTGGCACGGTGCAAGGTGCTTATGGGGGAATACTAATTCAGGTTATGGGTCCATATATAGTCCTCCTCTTCCTCTGTGGATCTGCAGCTTTTAGACAGAAGATAAATAAAAGACCAGTTGTCACTACTCTTTAACGCTCAGGACGTTCATGAAACACTCCTGCTGCCTGAAGAAAGCATTTGCCCAACAATGAAATTAATAGCTAATATTTATTGAATATATACTATGGTGCCAAGCATTCCGGGAACACAGTATTTCATTTAAGCCTCAAAACAATTCCATGAGTAGGCTAGACCTATTTATACGTGAGAAAACGTAGGGTCCAAGAAATCTGAGGTCAGATATAGTTCATAAAGGCAGACCAAAGTTCAGCTGACTCCAAAGCGTATGCTCTACTGTAAGGCCTAAAACTCCTTGGGTTTTTTCAGAAAATTATACAAATGTACATTTCTACTGCTTCCAAAAATATATTGAAAGAGCTTCTCGTATATTTCCCCCAGGACCCAGCTTTTCTGATCATCCCATACAGTCTCGACTCCTACCAGGAGCTTTCAGTTCCTACAGCCCACCTCAAGAGCCACTTGGAAGAGGAAAAACAATGGGAAAGAAGGGGCAGAAGAATGGGGCAAGGGAGGCCCCTGGTGCCACTGCTCTGACCCCACCCCTTCGCCACGGAAGAAAGCCCGTCTCCTAAGTCACTTACGGCTCCAGCATCCCCTTTCTGTGCTTCACCTTAATGTCAGCATAGAGTTTCTGTGTGAGTCACAGCAAGCAATCTTTTTCTTCCAAGGCAAGTCCAGGCTGGTTTCAAGAGTGGACAAGTAGTGATTCATTGATAGGATCAAAACCAGGGGCTTGGAAGCTCATACAACTCAATACCAGAAAAACAAACAACCCAACCAAAACGTGGGCAGACATTTCTCCAAAGAAGACATACAGTCGGCTAACAGATACCTGAAAAGATGCTCAATATTACTAATTATCTCAGAAATGCAAATCGAAACCACAATGAGATATCAGCTCACACCGGTCAGGATGAAAGTGAAAGCCACTCAGTCGACTCTTTGTGACCCCATGGGCTATGCAGGCCAGAATACTGGAGTGGGAAGCCTTTCCCTTCCCCAGGGGATCTTCCCGACCCAGAGATCAAAGCCAGGTCTCCCGCATTGCAGGCAGATTATTTACCATCTGAGCCACAAGGGAAACCCAAGAGTACTGGCATGGGTAGCCTATCCCTTCTCCAAGGGATCTTCCCGACCCAGTAATTGAACTGGGGTCTCCTCCATTGCAGGCGGATTCTTTACCAATTGAACTATCGGGGAAGCCCACCAATCAGAATGGCCATTTTCAAAAAGTGTACAAACAATAAATGCTGGAGAAGGTGTGGAGGAAAGGGACTCCTCTGGCATTGCTGGTGGAAATGTAAACTGACACACCCACTAAGGAAGGCAGTATGAAGACTCCTCAGAAAGCTAGGAAGGAACTAGCATACAATCCAACCATCCCGCTACTGGCATGTAGCCTGAGAAACTCTAACTGAAAAGGACACATGTGCCCAGCATCCAGTACAGCACTATTTACAGTAGCTAGGACATGGACGCAACCTAGGTGCCCGTCAACAGACGGATGGGCACAGAAGTTGTGTCACACATATGCAGTGGGAGAGTACTCAGCAGTAAGGGATCCATTTGGGCCAGTTCTAAAGAGGTGGATGAACCTAGGGCCTACTATACAGAGTGAAGCCAATCAGAAAGAGAAAATCAAACGCTGCACATTCACACGTCTGGAAAGACAGTACTGATGGACCTGTTTACAGGCAGCCGTGGAGATGCAGGCACGGAGAGCAGGCTTGTGGACGCAGGTGGGGAAGGAGAGGGAGGGGCGTGTGGAGAGGGAGGGGCGCGTGGAGAGAGGAGCACAGAAACATACACATCAGAAAACGCAGAACAGCCAGCCAGGGGGAAGGTGCTGTATGGCGCAGGGAGATCAAACCCAGCGCTCTGTGACAACGTAGAGGTGGGCTGGGCGGTGGGGGGAGGATCAAGAGGGAGGAGACGTATGTATACCTATGGCTGGTTCATGTTGATGTCAGGCAGAGACCAACACAATATTGTAAAACAATTACCCTTCAATTTAAAAAATTAAATTTTTTAAGTAATTTTTTTTTAACTGGGGGCTTAGAGAAGGAGTGACATTGCTTAAAGAAGCCAGCTTGAGACTCTCTCCCCCAAGCGTAGGTCTACTTCCCCAGAACCTCGATAGCTCTAGCGTAGACGTGGACGTGAAAGCTGCTCAGTTGCGTTCGACACTTTGCGGTCCCACGGGCCATGCAAATCTGGGTAGCCGTGCCTCTCTCCAGGGGCTCGTCCCAACCCAGGGGTTGGACCCAGGCCTCCCGCACTGCGGGCGGGCTCTTTACCAGATGACCCACCAGGGAAACCCCTTGCACAAGGCAGGGATTACAGAACGTGACCCGTGTAAGGCTGCAGACGCTCACACGGAATCTGAGCCCACTTGGCAGGAGCAGGAAGCCTGAATACCCACGAAACTGACGACGCAAACTCCCGTACGTGCAATGTGACTCTGCTCGTCTTCCCAGGTATCGGGTGGCCGAAACAGGAACCGAGATGGCCCCAAGCAACCCTGGGTAAAGAGCAGATTGTCAGTTGATAGCCCTTTGACAGACCAGCAGAAAACCTGTTCCTCAGCCAAAGCTAAGTTTATTAAGCCTACTGTAGTGAGAGAGATTACAGCATCTTAGTCGTCCTCACTGCTGTGGTTCAGTCACTAAGTTGCGTCCAGCTCTTTGTGACCCACGGACTACAGTACGCGGGGCTCCCCTGTCCTTCACCATCTCCTGGAGTTCGCTCAGATACACATGCATTGAGTCAGTGATGCTATTTAATCATCTTACCCCCTGCCATCCTCTTCTCCTCCTGCCCTCACTCTTCTCCAGCACTGCGGTCTTTTCCAATGAGTCAGCTCTCGGCATCAGGTGGCCAGAGTATTGGAGCTTCATCAGTCCTTCCAATGAATATTCAATTTTTATTTCCTTTAGGTTTGATTGGTTTGATCTCCTTGCTGCCCAAGGGACACTCAAGAGTCTTCTTCATCACCATAATTCGGAAGCATCAATTCTTTGACACTCAGCCTTCTTTACGGTCCAACGCTCACATCCATACATGACTGGTGGAAAACCCATGACTTTGTATGGACCTTTGTCAGTAAAGTGATGTCTCTATTTTCTAATATGCTGTCTAGGTTTGTCATAACTTTCCCTCCAAGGAAGGTGATTTCATGGCTACCGTCACTGTCTGCAGCGACTTTGAAGCCCAAGAATAGAAATTTTCTCACTCCTTCCATTTTTCTCCCTTCTATTTGCCATGAAGTGATGGAACCGTATGCCATGATCTTCGTTTTTTGAATGTTGAGTTTTAAGCCAGTTTTATCGCTCCCTTCTTTCACCCTCATCAAGAGTCTCTTTAGTTCCTCTTTATTTTCTTCCCTTCTCTTTTTTTTTTTTTCACCATTGGTGGTTCTCAAAAGGAGGAAAGGGGGTGACAGAGGATGAGATGGTTGGAGGGCATCACCAACTCAAGGGACACAAGTCTGAGCGAGCTCCAGGAGGTGGTGAAGGACAGGGGGGCCTGGAGCGCTGCAGCGCATGGGGTCACAAAGCGTCGGACGCGACTTAGCAACTGAACAGCAACACTTAAAGGATGTGGACATCAGGCTTCAAGTGGCTTAAGGTGGATTTTCCAAATCAGGGAGCAGATCAGGACTGGAGAAATTTTGTGACATAATAGTTTAGGATTGACAGATACAAGGGAGGGAAGACCTGAAAACAAATCTTAATAAGTAAACTGCTGTTTGTTGAGAAAACTGTTTATCCAAGAGAATGATTTCTTGTCTTAACAAGAAAGATGTTTGCCTAGAGGTGCAAACAGAAAAATTGGCTGGCAGGAATTTCATAAAGCACGCAGCGAAGTTATTTATTGGTTTATAATCATCTCTTCTGAGGCCTGAATTTCCAAGAACAATGCGCTCAATTATGACACAGACCTCAGTCCCCATAGCGAGAGTATGTGAGTACGGTTGATCTTCAAGCTCAAGTTTCATTTATTTTTTTAAAGCTACCATGAGATGCTATTCTGTTCCCATGGAAATAGAACTTCACCTCCCTTCTTCCCACCAGTGACATTAAGCCTGTGTTCTAATGCTCCCACCTCAGCCCACAAAGTAAGCAGAGACAGATGATAAAGAAACAGTTTCAACTGTGGAAGAGCTCATATCACCTGTCAATCAGGCTTGAAAGAATGGGGTTGTACGGAACCTGCTACTAACAAATCGAACCTTCTCATATTTTAAAAAATGTATTGATACAAATAAGTCACGGGGATATACTGTACAGTATGGGGTGTGTGTGTGTGTGTGTGTGTGTGTGTGTGTGTGTTAGTCGCTCAGTCACATCCGACTCTTTGCGACCCCATGGACTGTAGCCCACCAGCCTCCTTTGTCCATGGGATTCTCCAGGCAAGACTACTGGAGTGGGTTGCCATTTCCTTCTCCAGTACAGCATGGTGAAGGTGAAGTCGCTCAGTCGTGTCCGACTCTTTGCGACCCCGTGGACTGTAACCTACTAGGCTTCTCCGTCCATGGGATTCTCCAAGCAAGACTACTGGAGTGGGTTGCCATTTCCTTCTCCAGCATGGTGACTATAGTTAATAATATTGCATATCTGAAAGTTGCTAAGAGTGATCTTCAAATTTCTCATCACTAGAAGGAAAAATTGTAACTATGTATGGTGACAGATGTTAACTAGACTTACTGTGGTGATCATTTCTGAGCCCATGTAAATATCAAATCATTATATCGTATATCTAAAACCGAGATAATGTTATAGGTCAGTTACATCACAATAAAAAAGTGCTTTTAGAGGGCTTCCCTGGAGGCTCAGTGGTATATAACCTGCCTGCCAACACAGGAGACATGGGTTCGATCTCTGGTCCGGGAAGATCCCACATGCCACAGAGCAGCTAAGTCCGTGCGCCGCAACTATTGAGCTCAGAGCCGTGTGGCAACTATTAAAGCCCGCAGGCCCAGGGACGGCGCTCCACAACAGAGGAACGCGCTGCAGCCAGACGTCCTCTAACCACAGCTAGGGAGCAGCCCACGCAGCAGCCAAAAGCTAAAGCAAATGAAGCTATTTAGGAGTTAAATGCAAACGTAGGAACAGAATTTGAAAACAGAAACCAAACAAAAAAGTGTTTTTAAAGAAAAGCCAAAACAGGTTTTAAGAAGTGCCTTAGGTCAACCGACTAGACGCAGGCTCAGTAAGTGAGAATGAGAGGCTTCTTGGAGGAGACAGAGAGGGGAAGCCTGAGAAGCATGGACCATCTGAGAGAGGACAGAGGAGACAGAAGCAGGTCACGGCCAAGAGAGGGCTATGACCGTGTGAACAGGAGGCTGCCATAGTAACAGGAAGTGAATGTGAAAGTCGCTCAGTCGTGTCCAGCTCTTCGCAACCCCGTGCACCATAGTCCATGAGGTTCTCCAGGCCAGAATACTGGAATAGGTAGCCTTTCCCTTCTCCAGGGGACCTTCCCAACCCTGGGATGGAACCCAGGTCTCCCGCATTGCTGGCGGATTCTTTACCGTATTAACTGACAAATGCCCAAATCTCGTTGGCTTACAACAGCAGAAAGTGTATTTCTCACTCTGTTCACGCCTATCACGAGTCCGTAGTGAGCCCACTGCTTTTCATTCCAAGACTTGGGCTAACGTAAGAGAAATTCCTATGTCTGGACGTGGCTGGTATCACAGCAGAGGGAAAGAGGGGACGTGGGGGGCATGGGGTAGCTTCAGATGCATCTGTGCTCAGACAGGGCACAGAAAACCCTCATTCACACTCCCAGGACCAAGCCCAGTGATGTGGCCAAGCTTAATTGAAGCGAGGGAAGAGAATGGATATGAATTCTCTCCTTTCGGGGGGACTATAGTCAATTAATAATGTTGTGAAAGCTGTGAGTGGAGAGCAATAGGACTCAGCCATACATATACATGTATGAGGGTGGATAAAAATTTTACCCAGGGACTTTCCGGTGGTCCAGCGGTTAGAAATCCACCTGCCGACGCAAAAGACATGGGTTCAATCCCCCGTCTGGAAGGATCCCACATGCCTTGGGGCAGCTAGGCCCCTGCACCACGAATACGAGGCCCACACTCCAGAGGCCATGCTCTTAGCTGCAACAGAGACCCAGAGCAGCCCCTCCCCGCAAGCAAGAGTCGTTATCCAGGGCTGCCCCGGTGGTCTGGTGGCTACGACTCCACCGCGGTGGCTGCAGCCGTGAAGTGAAGAGATGCCTGCTCCTTAGAAGGAAAGCTATGACCAACCTAGACAGCATACTCAAAAGCAGAGGCATTACTTTGCCAACAAAGGTCTCTCCAGTCAAGGCTCTGGTTTTTCCAGTGGTCATGTATGGATGTGAGAGTTGGACTGTGAAGATAGCTGAGTGCCAAAGAATTGATGCTTTTGAGCTGTGGTGTTGGAGAAGACTCTTGAGAGTCCCTTGGACTGCAAGGAGATCCAACCAGTCCACCCTAAAGGAGATCAGTCCTGGGTGTTCATTGAAAGAACTGATGCTGAGGCTGAAACTCCAGTACTTTGGCCACCTCATGAGAAGAGCTGACTCATTGGAAATGACCCTGATGCTGGGAAAGATTGAAGGCGGGAGAAGGGGACGACAGAGGATGAAATGGCTGGATGGCATCACCGACTCAGTGCACATGGGTTTGGGTGGACTCTGGGAGTTGGTGATGGACAGGGAGGCCTGGCGTGCTGCGGTTCATGGGGTCGCAGAGTCGGACACGACTGAGCGACTGAACTAAACTGCAATGCAGAGGGCTCGGGTTCAACCCCTGGTCAGAGAACTCATTCCGAGGGAAGAGTTGTTTTCCAAGAGCTCCGTGGAGGAGCCCTGATGCTTAGGCATCACGACAAAATCCAACACAACGAGGGAGACGTGGCGCTCCTGGGGAGAGGACCAGCAGCTCGAAGCGGGTTCCTGGGGAGACGCATCTGACAGCTTGTGCAGGTGGGACCCAGCTCGAAGGGCAGAGGACTCGGCCCCGTCTCACTTCTGCCAGTGAGATTCAGCAGGTCTCTCCCTCGTGAATCAACCTCCTCTTACCTGCAGGAAACATGGGCCATTCAGCCACTCATCTGCTGAGACTCTCTCCCAGACCAGTAGTCTAGGGACTGAATCTCTCCTACCCAAACAAGTCATTTGCCTAACGAGGCCCTTGCTGTGTGTGGAGATGTCCCCTGGGATTGGGGAAACCCAAGTTGCCAAGGCCCCCAAGGAATGAGCCAGTGTCTTCCTTCTTGGCCTGTGAAAATCAGGCTCTCTACACCTTGTTCTCCCGAGACTTGGCTCTTCAGGGTCCACACCTAGGGGTGTCTGTCAAAGTTATTTATAACAGTGAAAACTTGAAAATACCTTATCGTCAACCCAGGGGGCCAGTTAAGTAAATGAAGACAAACAGCAAAAAAAAAAAAAAAATTAATGATTAAATACAATTATGAAGACTATTACTTATTGATTGATATGGGGAAATGTCCACGGCATGAGTGAGAAAGTAAGTAACAGAATAGCTTGAACAGTATAATTCTGTTTGATTCTGCTTATGGGAAATTATGGTCATGAATGCATTAAGAAATTTATGACAGGAAGCTCACCAATGCCCATTTTTTGTGTTGCCAGGGTTTTAGATGATGTTCGGCTTCTACTTGGTTCTCTGCTGTGTTGCTCACGTTTTTTTATGACTAGCATGTGTTATTTCTACAAAGACATTAGAGCTATTTTGTAGGTGGGAAGAACTATGTTTTGTTTTTCTTTTTTCGGTGGAGAGATGTATTTGGAATATTGTTAAGCGAATCAAGCAATGATGGTATAATCTCACCACTGTACGTTTATTTGTTGCTGCTGTCCAGCTGCCCAGTCACATCCTTCTCTTTGCCACCCGGGAACTGCAGCCCACCAGGCTCTGCCGTCCGTGGGACTTCCCAGGCAAGAACACTGCACTGGGTCGCCGTGTCTTTCTCCAGGGGATCTTCCCAACCCAGCAACTGAACCCACATCTCCTGCTTAGCTGGTGGATTCTTGACCACTGAGCCACCTGGGAAGCCCAGCTGTATGTTTAATGCTTTTTTCCCAGAGATGTTCTGAAGATCAAAGGAAATGACAGCTGGGGAAGCCACGGCTCCCAGCCAGAGCTCACACTTTGACGCCATCGTCACTTCCCGTCACTTCCCGTGAGACCCGGGGATTAGGCTGGCTGCGTCCCTGTGTACCTCTTGGCTTTCTGAGTCTCAGTAACCTGGGAAGAGAGGCTCACCGTGGTTGCACACTGTCCGTGAAGACCATCTGTCCTGGCATCTGATGGAGAAGCCCTGCTCCTCAGCGGTTCCCAGACAACCTTCCCCAGGACCTCTCCAGCATCCCTCGGGGACGACCTGCAGCTTAGGGCTGCTCCTGGGAGGATGAGTCACAGATTCCCTCTGGCACATTTCTGAACTCCCGGGGTCAGGATGAAAAAAAGTCAGATGAAACTTAAGACAAGAGTCTTCCCAGCAATAAGGAATCCCAAAGCTTTGTTACAACTCGTTGAGAAGTTCTCTTGAGAAAGCTGGTCAGAGGCCATTAATGAAAAGGGGAGACAAACACCCCCGAGAGGTCTGCACAAACCAGGCTCATGGATGGACGTTCTCCACCCAACCACAGGCAGGTGGGCTGAGAGATGGAATCCTAATTCCAGTGAGGCCTTGGCTCCCTTGATTCTCCCTTCTTCATGAACCTGCTCACACTATTCCAGTCCGACCACCTGCCTGAACACTTGGGTGAACAGGAAGAAACTGGAACTCAGAAGCAGTGAGCAGTAAGGTTGAAATTACTTTCCTTAGGGTGGTGCCCTGGGGTCTCTTGGCTTTCACAGCTCACACCTTATCCTGTTTCAGCTTCAACTACCAGCTTTACTTTGTAAACCAGAGACTTCAGAGTTGACGCCTGACACTGCTCTGACCCTGCTCTGACCCTGCTCTCCTCCTCACATGGCGCTTCAGCCCATCACCAAATCCTGACACACTGACGGCTGAGCAGCTCTCAGATCCACTTCCCTCCAAGTGTCTACACGACAGCCACTCCAGTAAGTGATGAGTCCCTCCTAGATGGCTTCAATATCCCCCCCAACAAATCTCCCCCATCTACGGACCCTCCTCCAATCACATCCTCACAGCTGCATTTCAGTTCAGTTCAGTTCAGTTGCTCAGTCATGTCCAGCTCTTTGCGACCCCATGAATCGCAGCACGCCAGACCTCCCTGTCCATCACCAACTCCCGGAGTTCACTCAGACTCGCGTCCATCGAGTCAGTGATGCCATCCAGCCATCTCATCCTCGGTCGTCCCCTTCTCCTCCTGCCCCCAATCCCTCCCAGCATCAGAGTCTTTTCCAATCAGTCAACTCTTCGCATGAGGTGGCAGAAGTACTGGAGTTTCAGCTTTAGCATCACTCCTTCCAAAGAAATCCCAGGGTTGATCTGCTTCAGAATGGACTCGTTGGATCTCCTTGCAGTCCAAGGGACTCTCAAGAGTCTTCTCCAACACCACAGTTCAAAAGCATCAATTCTTCAGCGCTCAGCCTTCTTCACAGTCCAACTCTCACATCCATACATGACCACAGGAAAAACCATAGCCTTGACTAGGCGGACCTTAGTCAGCAAAGTAATGTCTCTGCTCTTTAACATGCTTTTAGACTGATCTTATCAAAAGCAAATACATCCGTGTCATCTTCGCGGTTAAAGTTCCTTTATGGTGTGTTAGTTACTCAGTCGTGTCTGACTTCGTGACCCCGTGGACTGGAGCCCGCCAGGCTCCTCTGTTCATGGAATTCTCCAGGCAAGAGTACTGGAGCGGGTTGTCATTCCCTTCTCTATCTTTTATGGTATCCCATATCCAAAAAAAAAAAAAATTCTTAACATAACCTAGGGTACCAGACAATAACAGTGTAGGCTGTAAACCTGATCCTCTGGATTCGAACCCCGCCTCAGCCACTTACTAGCTGAGCCTTTGGGCAAGTGCTCTAACTTCTGTGTCCCACAGTTTCCGCATATGTAAAATAGAGATTTCAGCAGCGCATGTGATAAGGTTGTTGGGAGGATTAACTTACATGAATGGTGTTTAGGATGACGCTTGACGCACAGGAAGCACTCACTGAGTGTTCCAAAACGCTGCCCGCCTGCGGGTCTCAGCTTGCACACCCTCGCTCTTTGCCCTCTGCCAGCACTGGCCCCCTCCAGCTCCTCATCTTCGAGAGGCTTTCTCAGACCTGAGGGCCTTTGCGATTTAGGATGACGCTTGACGCAAAGGAAGCACTCACTGAGTGTTCCAAAACGCTGCCCGCCTGCCGGTCTCAGCTTCCACACCCTCGCTCTTTGCCCTCTGCCAGCACTGGCCCCTTCCAGCTCCTCATCCTCAAGAGGCTTGCTCAGACCTGAGGGCCTTTGCATGGGCTGTGCCCACTCTCCTCCTACAAAAAGCCCCTCCTGGGGAAAATGCTCCTAGGTCTTCTGGGGTCCAAGTTTCAGGCCTACAGCGCTAAGTGCCTCGTGTTGCAGTTACTGCTCCAGGTGCAACTGTCAGTAATTTGCGTGGCTGTCTTATTAATGTCTGGCTCTCCCTCTAGTTCCACGAGGACAAGCACCACGGCTGCTTCCCTCAGCGCTGGATCCTCACTGCCCACCCTGCGCCCCGCACACGCACAACAGACGCTTTCTGAACGACCGAACATGTCCATCAGCTCTGAAGCCTGCGTCCCCTGCAGAGACCTTCCTCCCAAGCTTCAGAATGGTAGACCGCCCTCCCCCGTCTCCCGGATCTGTGTACTGCGCTCTCTCTGTCAAAAACGGGTCTCACCGGTACTTCCCTTGTGGTCCAGTGACTGACTCCGCACTCCCAGGGCGGGGGCCTGGGTTTGATCCCCGGTCGGGGGCCTGGGTTTGATCTCTGGTCAGGCAACTAGACCCCACATGCCACAACTAGGATCAAATAAACAAATTAATTTTTTTTTTTTTAATGGAGCTCAACACACGCCCCCTCAAGTCTATTATTCTTTAGAGTGAATGACACCGTTGTTCACTCCTTCACTCGAACCAGGACCCGGGATGTCACGCCTGACTCTCCTTCAGCCCACATATCCAATTAATGAGCAGTCAGGGATAAATCCATCTCCCAACCCTTTCCCTAACCTTTCCTCTCTCTCTGGGAGCAAGGATCTCCCCTACCTTGATCTCCATTGTATCTCCAGTCCTAATAAGGCCATTAGAGTATCTGTGAGTCAATAAGACAACATCATCTCAGCTAAGGCCACTGTGACCAGTTGCCAAACATAGCTCCCCACCTCCTGTCTAATTTCCCTTAAATTCATTTTAACAGCTTAGTCTGACCAGGTCGCCGTCTTGCTTAAATGCCTACAAATGCTCTCCACTTACAGGGCTCTCAACGCCGGTCCTCCAGAAGCTGAACAGCATTTCCTCATGGTTAAAAATGACCAATACTGGTGAGTAAATGTCTGCTTTTAAAAAGCAAACCTGCGTACTGGTACATAATGCCTCGGCTTCCCTGGTGGCTCAGAGGGCAAAGCGTCTGCGGGTAACACGGGAGACCCAGGTTCGATCTCTGGGTGGGGAAGATGCCCTGGAGGAGGGCAGGGCAATCCACTCCAGTATTCTTGGGGCTTCCCTGGTGGCTCAGACGGGAAAGCGTCTGCCAGCAGTGCGGGAGACCAGGGTTCGATCCCAGGGTCAGGAAGATCCCCTGGAGGAGGGAACGGCAACCCACTCCAGTACTCTTGCCCGGAAAATTCCATAGACGGAGGAGCCTGGCGGGCTACAGTCCACGGGGTCACACAGAGTCGGACACGACCGAGCAACTTCAGTTTTCACTTATTGAGCATTTAAAGTTATAAAAACAGCAATTCCTGTGCCTGAGGAAAGAGCAGGGGAGTCAGAAAGTGAATGGGGACCCGCCCACAACCTTGGAAGGTGCCCATGGGAACAGCAGACCTGCAGAAGCTCGCAGGGCCTCCCGCCCTTCGATGGCCTCCACGGCCACGAACCACTTCTCGCTGACCTTGCCGAGCCTCCTCTTTCCTTCATGTTGGGACACTTCAGTCTCCTTTGCACACTCACATCACCACGGCAGCCCCTCGTGAGCATCTCAGCAGAGGAGCTGGGGCCGGCTCTCTCGTCTAGGAGTTTCCCACTATGAACCCTGGTCCTCCGAGGTCCAACCCCACCCGCTGTTTCCACCCCCTCGCCCCTTAACCCTGTCGGTGTCCTGACCCAGCTCAGAGACTCCTTGAAGAGACAGACCAGGCAAAGCACGCCTGCCAGCTCCCCTCTTGTTCTCTCTGAGGCCTTGAAGCATCACAACAGCTATCATCTCTTCTCTTTGCAAACTCTGAACCAATTAAGAGAGAGAAGGTAGAGGCAAGGCAGACGGAGCGGGAAATACCAGCTGCCCGACTGAAAAAAACCCTGGTACTCCAAAACCTGACTCAGCCTTGTAAGTGGTCTTCTGAGAACTCAGACAATGACCTAGTTTTCAGATCTACATTACAGAGAAGCAGAGCAGAGCAAAACCTGTGCTTCCAGTAAAGCAAAGGAGAGAGCAAAGCAGAGCTAGACACATCCAGGGCCTTATCCCAAACTCACTGATCACAAAAATCCCTCCTCTAGGAGAAGAGGACGTCAGGACTGTTACACATTGGGTCCTCGCTTTAGGGAAGGCCACATCATAAGCGCAGAAGAAATATCCCCTTCTTCTTATCGGCAAGAGACTGAGTTGCCAGTAGATGCTGAGGGCACAGTCATGTTAGTAGCTTCGATTTAAACACCACCTGATTTAGACTTCCCTGCGGTTCAAACGGTAAAGAACCTGCCTGTCAGGCAGGAGACCTGGGTTCGATCCCTGGGTCAGGAAGATCCTCTGGAGAAGGGAAGGGCACCCCACTCCAGCATTCTTGCCTGGAGAATCCCATGGACAGAGAAGCCTGGCGGGCTACAGTCCATGGGGCTGCAAAGCGTCGGACACAGCCGAGCAACTAGCACACACAGGGACACCACCTATTTCTCATCATCCTGAGACGCTCCAAAGACACGCTGTCTTATTCCTGCTCTGCGCCCAGCCTCGTCCAGACCATTCAGAGTTACGAAATGTAGCAACCGGAAAGCCACAGGCACCAGTCCAGAACCGACACTCCACTAATCGAGCAGATGTCCAGCCAAAGAGAGCAGGCCCTGGCTGGGCCCCCACCCCAGGGTTTCCCCTCAGAACAGCGAGCAGCTGTGGCGATCTGGAAATCTAGATGGCGGGGTCCTCCAGGGGAAGCGCTTGGGAGCGTGACTACAGCGGAGAGAGCCCCTCTGGGGAGGTCAGGGAGGAGGGCGTGAGAAGGCTGGCCTGGGCTGGCTGGGGACGGAATTCGGACCCCAGAGCCGCAGATCTGCACGCCCTGCTGCCTTCGGTTGTTAACAGCTAACGCACAGGAGTTTGCTCTTTGGTTGCGGTCTTGTCGAACAGGAATTTTTGTATTTACTGTAGCTGCCCATTAGCCCGGATACATCTGTTTCTTAGCTAGTAGTAACTAATCGAACAGACTCGTCTCTGTTTCGTTTCATTTTCTCCCCTTGGAGTCTCTGCTCTGTCGTAGACGTGGATCAGAAACCCCAGGCTCCTGACAAAGGCTCAGGAGCCTCCATCAAGAGCCAGGAGGGTCCCCAGATGGGAGTGGTAGTCCCAAAGGCTATTGTAACAAAGTCCCACAAAATGTGCAGAGTCACACAAGGGAAACACGCTCCCTTGTAGTTCCGGAGGCTACACGTCCAACGTGAAGCTCCTGGCAGAACCGAGTCCCTCAGAAGCCTCGAGGGAAGGATGCTTCCTTGCCTCTCCCAACTTCTGGAAGCTCTAGGCATTCCAAGTTTGTGGCCGTCAGTTCAGTCGCTCAGTCGTGTCCGACTCTTTGCGACCCCATGGACCACAGCACGCCAGGCCTCCCTGTCCATCACCAACTCCCGGAGTCCACCCACACCCATGTGCATCGAGTCGGTGATACCATCCAGCCATCTCGTCCTCTGTCGTCCCCTTCTCCTCCCGCCTTCAGTCCCTCCCAGCATCAGGGTCTTTGGCACTGAGTCAGCTCTTCACATCATCCAATCTCTCTTTTTCTGTGGCAGCGTTACCCTGGTCTCTGCCTGTCTCACACGGCCACCTTCCCTGAGTCTGACCCCTCACAGGGCATGTGTCTCCCCGTTCTCTGCTTGATTTTGTCTGTTTATTTATTTATTTTGGCTGTGCCGGGTCTCCTTGTCACGGTGGGCTCTCTCCAGCAGTGGCACACGGGCTGAGCCACTCAGCGGCACGTGGGGTCCTCCTGGATTGGGGATGATCTCGTGCCCCCTGCGTTGGCAGGGGGTCTCTTCTTCACCACCGAGCCGCCAGGGGAGCCCCCACTTTCTCTTCTCATAAGGACCCCAGTCCTAGTGGATTGAAGGCCCACCCTAATCGAATATGATCCAACTTGCTCACACCTGCAAAGACCCCCATCTTAATTAAGGTCACATTCACAGGTACCGGGGTGGGGACTTCAGCAAATCTTCCTGACAGATACAAGTCAACCTGCAACACGGGGACAAACCGCTGCTCTCCTGGGTCACCCTGGGCTCTGGTGACATTAGGCCCAGTCTCCAGCGTCCCTGGCCTGAGGGGCCGGCACTGTCGGCGCCTTTGCCCCAAAACAAGCTACAGACTAGTCCTGTCATGCAGCCCCCTCTGGGCCCACACACCAGGCCTCCAACACTCATCAGCGGCGCCAGCTCCCCATGAAACAGGAAACCTGGGGATGAAAATGACTGCAACTATGCAAGAGGCTTGTGACACTTTCTATGCAATAGGCTTGTGACACTTCATCTGACTGAGTTCTAACCCCACCGTCCATGTCCTAGCTTTCTGACCTTAGGCAAGTGGCTAATCTCACTAAATATAAGTGGGCTTAATATTTTTACATAATATTTTTACGTTCTATTTATTTTTTAATTTATTTTACTGAAGTATAGATGATCTATAATGTGCTGATTTCAACGATACAGCAAAGTGATTCAGTGACACATAGCTAGAGACTCTCTTTCATACTCTTCCCCATTGCGGTTTATCACAGGACACTGAATGTGGTTCCACATGCTATACGGCAGGGCCTCGCTGTTTATCCACCCTCTATGTAACGGTTTGTGTACATACTACAGTCTGTATACAAGCTACTGTATGCAATAGTCTGTACCTGCTAATCTCAAACTCCCAAGCCACCCCCACTCACGTCGTGCCCTTGCAAGCGCACGTCTGTCCTGTGTCTGTGAGTCATGGACCCGTTCACCTGCATCATATTTTAGATTCCACACGTGATGCCAAATGGCATTTGTCTCCCTCTTCCTGATTTCCTCCCCTTAGCGTGATGGCCTCTGGGCCTCCACGCTGCTGCAGATGGCGATATTTCACTCTCCTTATGGCCGAGTGACATCCCATGGTATACCTGCATCACATCTCTTTATCTCTTCATCTCTTCAGCTGTCAGTGGACATTTAGGTTGCTTCCATGTCTTGGCTATTGTGAATAGTTAAACGGGCATAATATCGAAATGAGAAAGCATGTGTGCGCTTTCAACAGCTGTTTAGGAAATGAGTTAGCACGTGACACACAGTAGGTGTTCAGTCCACGCCAGCATTCCGCAGCACCGCCCACTCGAGGGGCATTAAGCTATCGTCAGGCCGGACCCCGGGTCTGCCTCGAGGGTGCAAGCGGGTCTTAAGTGGGCATCTCTGCCCTGACGGGTGCCCCGCAGCTGAGAACTGCACCCACGCCAGCTGGTTCGTCCTGCTGGGCTCACAGAGCGGACGGGGCTCGGGGTGGCCTCTTTGCGCTCTTGCTGCCCACCCTCCTGGGCAACCTGGGCGTGATCAGCCTGACCCACGAGGAGCCGCAGCTCCACGCGCCCATGTACTTCTTCCTGAGCGTGCCCTCCATCGTAGCCCCCTCCTTCTCCACGGTGAACCCCCCTGGGCTGCTGGGGGGCTTGCTCACCTCCAGCCGCCCATCTCCTTCACGGGCTGTGTGGTCCAGCTGGCCCTCGTGGCGCTGCACGGCCCCACCGAGTGCCCGATCCCGGCCGTCATGGCCGCCCACCGACTCGCCACCGTCTGCCGCCCTCTCCTCTACCGCAGCCTCGGGTCCCACGTCCGCGTGTCCAGCTGGTGGCTGCCACCCACACGGCTTCTGCTGCCAGTTCAGCTTTGCTGACCCGGACCGTCTTCAGGCTGCCCTACCGCAGCCCCAACACCATCAACCACTATTTCTGTGACATCCCCCTGGTGCTCCAGCTTGCCTGCAGGGACGCGGCCCAGGCTGAGGCCGTCATCTTCCCAGCTGCGGCCCTGATTATCCTCTTCACCATCGCCATTACCCTGGTCTCCTATGCCTACATCCCGGTGACCGTCTGCACGATTTGTTCCCTCGAAGCTCAGGGCAAAGCCCTCTGCACCTGCGCCTCCCACCTCGCCCTCATCTGCCTCTTCTACGGCACCGCCACTTTGTGCACACCCAGCCAAGCTCTCCAAGCTCCTCGGAACGGGACAGGGTGGTGTCTGTCTTCTCCACGGTGATCATCCCCATGCTGAGCCCTCTGATCTACAGCCTGGGGAATAAAGATGTGAAGGCTGCTTAAAGGAGAGGTGCCTCGGCCTGCCGCCTTCCTAACACAGGGCGGAACAGTTTACCCCCAAGCTATAACATGGCAGGCGTAAGGTAGAGCATGGGTGATGCTAACCCATTCCCTTGAATGGAGGGAAGCCGGTACCAGCACTGTTTAAATGACTAACACATACCAGTTCATTCAATCTTCGCACAACGAGTTGAAATGAGTACTTTTATTTATCATCCCTTAGGAATCTGAGGCACAGAGAGGTTGAGTAAATGGCCCAAGGTCACACAGCAAACAAGGAGCAGAGCCAGCATGTACATCCAGCCAGCATGGCTCCAGAGACCTGGTTCTCAACCAGTGCATTATTCTGACTTTTTCTGGTGTGCGCATCTCACCAGCAGACATCGAGCACAGTTCTTCCTTAATTCCAAGCGTCACGAGGAGGAGCCGGATCACGGCATTACACGTGGTACGGGCGCACCTGAGCTCACGCTGCCGTTGAGCTTTTCTCTCTTTCAGCAACTGTGAGATGTCGAGTCAAGGTACACAACCACTGACCCTCCGTTTTCCCAAGTGAAAGGAGGCATTAATCCCCATCTCAGCTGGCTATCAAGGTTCCCAGGAGGATAAAATGGGCTCACACAGGGTCTGGCATAAGCGATTATTCACCAATCATTGAGCTTTTTTCTTCCCTGGGGAAACCTCTCCATAAAACCAAATGTTCTTTGTATTTCTTTACCTTTTTATTTTGTACTGGGGTATAGCCAGGTTACAATGCTCTGATAGTTTCAGGTAGACAGCAAAGGGACTCGGCCATACATACACATGTGTCCACTCTCCCCCAACTCCCCTCGCGTCCAGGCTGCCACATAACACCAAGCAGAGTTCCCCATGTGATACAGTCGGTCGTGTTAAACACCAAACATTCTTATACATCACTTTTGTCTGTTCGTGTTTATTTTGGCCACGCCGCTTGGCTTACAGGATCTCAGTTCCCTGACCAGGGACTGAACCCAGGCCTCAGCAGTAAAGTCCTAACTGCTGAACCACCAGGGAATTCCCCCACCAGTGTCTTTTAGGGATGAGACCGTATCAGATAAACAGCAAGGTCCTACTGCAGAACAGAGGGAACTGTATTCAGCAGCAAGAAGTAAACCGCCATGGAAAAGAATGTAAGGGGAATGTACGTGTATATATATCTATAGACACATATACGCATGTATGGCTGAGTCACTTTACTGTATACTGGAAACTAACACAAGGTTGTACATCTACCATACCTCAATCTTCTTAAAAAAAGAGACCCGCCGTGCAGCTACACTAAATGGCATCTAGCTGAACCAGGGAAAGGTTCCTCCTTTTCTGCTTCCCTCGTGGCTCAGAGGTTAAAGCGTCTCCTTGCAATGCGGGAGGCCCGGGTTCCATCCCTGGGTCGGGAACATGCTATATTAAATAGCATCTAGCTGAACCAGGGAAAAGTTCCTCTTTTTCTGCTTCCCTGCTGGCTCAGAGGTTAAAGCGTCTCCTTGCAATGCGGGAGGCCCGGGTTCCATCCCTGGGTCGGGAACATGCNCACACCCATGTGCATCGAGTCGGTGATACCATCCAGCCATCTCGTCCTCTGTCGTCCCCTTCTCCTCCCGCCTTCAGTCCCTCCCAGCATCAGGGTCTTTGGCACTGAGTCAGCTCTTCACATCATCCAATCTCTCTTTTTCTGTGGCAGCGTTACCCTGGTCTCTGCCTGTCTCACACGGCCACCTTCCCTGAGTCTGACCCCTCACAGGGCATGTGTCTCCCCGTTCTCTGCTTGATTTTGTCTGTTTATTTATTTATTTTGGCTGTGCCGGGTCTCCTTGTCACGGTGGGCTCTCTCCAGCAGTGGCACACGGGCTGAGCCACTCAGCGGCACGTGGGGTCCTCCTGGATTGGGGATGATCTCGTGCCCCCTGCGTTGGCAGGGGGTCTCTTCTTCACCACCGAGCCGCCAGGGGAGCCCCCACTTTCTCTTCTCATAAGGACCCCAGTCCTAGTGGATTGAAGGCCCACCCTAATCGAATATGATCCAACTTGCTCACACCTGCAAAGACCCCCATCTTAATTAAGGTCACATTCACAGGTACCGGGGTGGGGACTTCAGCAAATCTTCCTGACAGATACAAGTCAACCTGCAACACGGGGACAAACCGCTGCTCTCCTGGGTCACCCTGGGCTCTGGTGACATTAGGCCCAGTCTCCAGCGTCCCTGGCCTGAGGGGCCGGCACTGTCGGCGCCTTTGCCCCAAAACAAGCTACAGACTAGTCCTGTCATGCAGCCCCCTCTGGGCCCACACACCAGGCCTCCAACACTCATCAGCGGCGCCAGCTCCCCATGAAACAGGAAACCTGGGGATGAAAATGACTGCAACTATGCAAGAGGCTTGTGAC
This sequence comes from Oreotragus oreotragus, assembly GCA_006410675.1. Taxonomy (NCBI): domain Eukaryota; kingdom Metazoa; phylum Chordata; class Mammalia; order Artiodactyla; family Bovidae; genus Oreotragus; species Oreotragus oreotragus. The sequence goes on from SJYX01017043.1 coordinate 494,784, forward strand.
ACTTTCTATGCAATAGGCTTGTGACACTTCATCTGACTGAGTTCTAACCCCACCGTCCATGTCCTAGCTTTCTGACCTTAGGCAAGTGGCTAATCTCACTAAATATAAGTGGGCTTAATATTTTTACATAATATTTTTACGTTCTATTTATTTTTTAATTTATTTTACTGAAGTATAGATGATCTATAATGTGCTGATTTCAACGATACAGCAAAGTGATTCAGTGACACATAGCTAGAGACTCTCTTTCATACTCTTCCCCATTGCGGTTTATCACAGGACACTGAATGTGGTTCCACATGCTATACGGCAGGGCCTCGCTGTTTATCCACCCTCTATGTAACGGTTTGTGTACATACTACAGTCTGTATACAAGCTACTGTATGCAATAGTCTGTACCTGCTAATCTCAAACTCCCAAGCCACCCCCACTCACGTCGTGCCCTTGCAAGCGCACGTCTGTCCTGTGTCTGTGAGTCATGGACCCGTTCACCTGCATCATATTTTAGATTCCACACGTGATGCCAAATGGCATTTGTCTCCCTCTTCCTGATTTCCTCCCCTTAGCGTGATGGCCTCTGGGCCTCCACGCTGCTGCAGATGGCGATATTTCACTCTCCTTATGGCCGAGTGACATCCCATGGTATACCTGCATCACATCTCTTTATCTCTTCATCTCTTCAGCTGTCAGTGGACATTTAGGTTGCTTCCATGTCTTGGCTATTGTGAATAGTTAAACGGGCATAATATCGAAATGAGAAAGCATGTGTGCGCTTTCAACAGCTGTTTAGGAAATGAGTTAGCACGTGACACACAGTAGGTGTTCAGTCCACGCCAGCATCCCGCTAGCACCGCCCACTCGAGGGGCATTAAGCTATCGTCAGGCCGGACCCCGGGTCTGCCTCGAGGGTGCAAGCGGGTCTTAAGTGGGCATCTCTGCCCTGACGGGTGCCCCGCAGCTGAGAACTGCACCCACGCCAGCTGGTTCGTCCTGCTGGGCTCACAGAGCGGACGGGGCTCGGGGTGGCCTCTTTGCGCTCTTGCTGCCCACCCTCCTGGGCAACCTGGGCGTGATCAGCCTGACCCACGAGGAGCCGCAGCTCCACGCGCCCATGTACTTCTTCCTGAGCGTGCCCTCCATCGTAGCCCCCTCCTTCTCCACGGTGAACCCCCCTGGGCTGCTGGGGGGCTTGCTCACCTCCAGCCGCCCATCTCCTTCACGGGCTGTGTGGTCCAGCTGGCCCTCGTGGCGCTGCACGGCCCCACCGAGTGCCCGATCCCGGCCGTCATGGCCGCCCACCGACTCGCCACCGTCTGCCGCCCTCTCCTCTACCGCAGCCTCGGGTCCCACGTCCGCGTGTCCAGCTGGTGGCTGCCACCCACACGGCTTCTGCTGCCAGTTCAGCTTTGCTGACCCGGACCGTCTTCAGGCTGCCCTACCGCAGCCCCAACACCATCAACCACTATTTCTGTGACATCCCCCTGGTGCTCCAGCTTGCCTGCAGGGACGCGGCCCAGGCTGAGGCTGTCATCTTCCCAGCTGCGGCCCTGATTATCCTCTTCACCATCGCCATTACCCTGGTCTCCTATGCCTACATCCCGGTGACTGTCTGCACGATTTGTTCCCTCGAAGCTCAGGGCAAAGCCCTCTGCACCTGCGCCTCCCACCTCGCCCTCATCTGCCTCTTCTACGGCACCGCCACTTTGTGCACACCCAGCCAAGCTCTCCAAGCTCCTCGGAACGGGACAGGGTGGTGTCTGTCTTCTCCACGGTGATCATCCCCATGCTGAGCCCTCTGATCTACAGCCTGGGGAATAAAGATGTGAAGGCTGCTTAAAGGAGAGGTGCCTCGGCCTGCCGCCTTCCTAACACAGGGCGGAACAGTTTACCCCCAAGCTATAACATGGCAGGCGTAAGGTAGAGCATGGGTGATGCTAACCCATTCCCTTGAATGGAGGGAAGCCGGTACCAGCACTGTTTAAATGACTAACACATACCAGTTCATTCAATCTTCGCACAACGAGTTGAAATGAGTACTTTTATTTATCATCCCTTAGGAATCTGAGGCACAGAGAGGTTGAGTAAATGGCCCAAGGTCACACAGCAAACAAGGAGCAGAGCCAGCATGTACATCCAGCCAGCATGGCTCCAGAGACCTGGTTCTCAACCAGTGCATTATTCTGACTTTTTCTGGTGTGCGCATCTCACCAGCAGACATCGAGCACAGTTCTTCCTTAATTCCAAGCGTCACGAGGAGGAGCCGGATCACGGCATTACACGTGGTACGGGCGCACCTGAGCTCACGCTGCCGTTGAGCTTTTCTCTCTTTCAGCAACTGTGAGATGTCGAGTCAAGGTACACAACCACTGACCCTCCGTTTTCCCAAGTGAAAGGAGGCATTAATCCCCATCTCAGCTGGCTATCAAGGTTCCCAGGAGGATAAAATGGGCTCACACAGGGTCTGGCATAAGCGATTATTCACCAATCATTGAGCTTTTTTCTTCCCTGGGGAAACCTCTCCATAAAACCAAATGTTCTTTGTATTTCTTTACCTTTTTATTTTGTACTGGGGTATAGCCAGGTTACAATGCTCTGATAGTTTCAGGTAGACAGCAAAGGGACTCGGCCATACATACACATGTGTCCACTCTCCCCCAACTCCCCTCGCGTCCAGGCTGCCACATAACACCAAGCAGAGTCCCCCATGTGATACAGTCGGTCGTGTTAAACACCAAACATTCTTATACATCACTTTTGTCTGTTCGTGTTTATTTTGGCCACGCCGCTTGGCTTACAGGATCTCAGTTCCCTGACCAGGGACTGAACCCAGGCCTCAGCAGTAAAGTCCTAACTGCTGAACCACCAGGGAATTCCCCCACCAGTGTCTTTTAGGGATGAGACCGTATCAGATAAACAGCAAGGTCCTACTGCAGAACAGAGGGAACTGTATTCAGCAGCAAGAAGTAAACCGCCATGGAAAAGAATGTAAGGGGAATGTACGTGTATATATATCTATAGACACATATACGCATGTATGGCTGAGTCACTTTACTGTATACTGGAAACTAACACAAGGTTGTACATCTACCATACCTCAATCTTCTTAAAAAAAGAGACCCGCCGTGCAGCTACACTAAATGGCATCTAGCTGAACCAGGGAAAGGTTCCTCCTTTTCTGCTTCCCTGCTGGCTCAGAGGTTAAAGCGTCTCCTTGCAATGCGGGAGGCCCGGGTTCCATCCCTGGGTCGGGAACATGCTATATTAAATAGCATCTAGCTGAACCAGGGAAAAGTTCCTCTTTTTCTGCTTCCCTGCTGGCTCAGAGGTTAAAGCGTCTCCTTGCAATGCGGGAGGCCCGGGTTCCATCCCTGGGTCGGGAACATGCTATATTAAATAGCATCTAGCTGAACCAGGGAAAAGTTCCTCTTTTTCTGCTTCCCTGCTGGCTCAGAGGTTAAAGCGTCTCCTTGCAATGCGGGAGGCCCGGGTTCCATCCCTGGGTCGGGAACATGCTATATTAAATAGCATCTAGCTGAACCAGGGAAAAGTTCCTCTTTTTCTGCTTCCCTGCTGGCTCAGAGGTTAAAGCGTCTCCTTGCAATGCGGGAGGCCCGGGTTCCATCCCTGGGTCGGGAACATGCTATATTAAATAGCATCTAGCTGAACCAGGGAAAAGTTCCTCTTTTTCTGCTTCCCTGCTGGCTCAGAGGTTAAAGCGTCTCCTTGCAATGCGGGAGGCCCGGGTTCCATCCCTGGGTCGGGAACATGCTATATTAAATAGCATCTAGCTGAACCAGGGAAAAGTTCCTCTTTTTCTGCTTCCCTGCTGGCTCAGAGGTTAAAGCGTCTCCTTGCAATGCGGGAGGCCCGGGTTCCATCCCTGGGTCGGGAACATGCTATATTAAATAGCATCTAGCTGAACCAGGGAAAAGTTCCTCTTTTTCTGCTTCCCTGCTGGCTCAGAGGTTAAAGCGTCTCCTTGCAATGCGGGAGGCCCGGGTTCCATCCCTGGGTCGGGAACATGCTATATTAAATAGCATCTAGCTGAACCAGGGAAAAGTTCCTCTTTTTCTGCTTCCCTGCTGGCTCAGAGGTTAAAGCGTCTCCTTGCAATGCGGGAGGCCCGGGTTCCATCCCTGGGTCGGGAACATGCTATATCAAATAGCATCTAGCTGAACCAGGGAAAAGTTCCTCTTTTTCTGCTTCCCTGCTGGCTCAGAGGTTAAAGCGTCTCCTTGCAATGCGGGAGGCCCGGGTTCCATCCCTGGGTCAGGAACATGCTATATCAAATAGCATCTAGCTGAACCAGGGAAAAGTTCCTCCTTTTCTAGTTTTCCTCTCTTAACGCTTCCGATTATGTCAGAGTTTAAAAGTTTCTACCTGGTACTAGTTTCACTGAGTCGTGTCCGACGCTTTGCGACCCCATGGACTGTAGCCCACCAGGCTCCTCCCTCCCTGGGATTCTCCAGGCAAGAATACTGGAGTGGGTTGCCATCTCCTTCTCCAGGGGATGTTCCCGACCCGGGTCTCCGGCACTGCAAGGAGACGCTTTAACCTCTGAGCCACCGGGAAGCCCTAGTTTGACTTTAAACCTTCCTCAATCTAGTCTCTTTTTTTAAGAGCAAACCTTAGCACTTCACAGGAGCTAGCTAGCAATTATTAACATTATATTGTTTTCATTTTTGTTTTTTATTGTGTCACTTTACTATGATCTGGATAAAATATTTTTAATACAAATTTTTTAAAATAGCCCATTTTTTTAGGAAAACTCACAGTACAGGTGATCAGGTGATGTACAGGACAAGACCAAATATCAGGAAGGAGTTGGACAGGTGACTTTAGGAACCCTGGCATTGATTCACATTTTTTAAAATATTTTCACATTCAATCTTCACCAAATGTTGTAAGATAAGTAAGCCAAACATTATTATCCCCAGGTTATAGATAATCCAAAAATAATAACAAATCCTAGAGGCTGAATTGATCAGCTCCGAGTCTCACTGAGGAGAAGGCAATGGCACCCCACTCCAGTGTTCTTGCCTGGAGAATCCCAGGGACAGAGGAGCCTGGTAGGCTGAAGTCCATGGGGTCGCTGAGAGTCAGACACGACTGAGAGACTTCACTTTCACTTTTCTCTTTCATGCATTGGAGAAGGAAATGGCAACCCACTCCAGTGTTCTTGCCTGGAGAATCCCAGGGACGGGGGAGCCTGGTGGGCTGCCGTCCATGGGGTCGCACAGAGTCGGACACGACTGAAGTGACTTAGCAGCAGCAGCAGCAGAGTCTCACTAGAAGGTCATAAAGTGGTTTAGAGCAGAGAACCCAGGCTCCCTGAATGGAAATGGAACCCCCCAAACACTTCTCAGCTTTGGTTCACAAACAGGAGCGTTCTTGGTGGGTTTTGGCTGCGGGAGCTTTTGTCCCTCGGTGTTCCTCTTCGGTTTCCGCTGACAGCGTCTCCCTTACCCTTGAATGTCTCTCCTCCGCCTCAGACCTCCCGAGAACACACACCAGCCAGATCCCTCCTCTTCCAGGAAGCGCCGTGAATCTGCCAAGAACCGCCTGCCGCTGCTCCCAACAGAGATCTGACCCTGACAGTTGAAGCTCCGAAGGTTTCTTACGATGCCTGCTGCCTCAAGGAGTCAGAGAAGTTTCCCAGGAGAGGTTAAGTGAAAGGCAGAACTGAATTAATAGCAAAGAGGTATTTCAGGCTGACAAAAGGATCAGGGAGAAGACATCCCCAAGTGCCCTGAACTGTGATGGATTCTTATTTTTTAAAAAGCAAAGGCCGGGGACTTCCCTGGCTGTCCAGTGGTTAGGACTCCGTGCTTCCAGCGCAGGGGGCACAGGTTTGATCCCGGATCAGGGAACTAAGATCCCGCATGCGCCGCTGTGCAGCTGAAAGCAGATGAGCAAGGTAAATTTAAAAAGAAAAGGCTGAAATGGTTCCGACTGATATGGACACTCCCCGAGGGGACGAAATCCCAGGTGCCAGCGTCTCTCTGCCCCAGCATCTTTCATGCATCAGTTCTGTTACGCGCAGAATTAGCTCCCCACCCCAAAACTGATACGCTGACATTTCACCCCCCAGGACCTCAGACCATAACTGTATTTGGACTGTGTGTTAAGTCGCTTCAGTCGTGTCCGACTCTTTGCGACCCTGTGGACTGTGGCCTGCCAAGCTCCTCTGTCCAGGGGATTCTCCAGCCAAGAACCCTGGAGTGGGCTGCCATTTCCTTCTCCAGCTGTATCTGGAGGCAGGGCCTTTAATACAACCTGACTGATGTCTTGTAAGAAGGAGAAACTCGGACACACCAGGGACGAGCACATACAGAGAGGATCCTGTGAAGACACNCCAGTGGATTCTCCAGCCAAGAACCCTAGAGTGGGCTGCCATTTCCTTCTCCAGCTGTATCTGGAGGCAGGGCCTTTAATACAACCTGACTGATGTCTTGTAAGAAGGAGAAACTCGGACACACCAGGGACGAGCACATACAGAGAGGATCCTGTGAAGACACAGCCAGGAGGTGCAGAGAGGCCGCTGAACAAACCAAACCTCCCAGCTCCTTCATCTTGGGCTTCCAGCCTCCAGAAGGCTGAAAGGATAAATATCTGCAGTTCAGGCATCTTGTCACGGTAGGCCAAGCGTGCTCATACGGCTTGTGTGTCAAGGCCTCGCCTTGGTCCACTGTGGCTGCTGAGGCTCTAGCCATCACGTCAATGGTTTGAAGAAGAAAGTTGGAGAGAAGGGGGAAACTTCCAGCTGTTGATCCCCATTTTGTAGCCTTTTCAAACACAGCCAAGCACAGTCACTGGCCTCTCGTTAGCCAGGACTTAGTCTCATGGGAGTGAGACAACTTGACTGAGCAAGGGAGGCTGGGGAGCACGGCCATCAGCTGCAGGCACAGCCGCCTTGACTGTCTCGGGACCCTGTTTTCAACAAAGGGGGAGAGTGCGCACTGGGTTGGTGGCACGCCTGCCCACACCTCCCTTCCTGCCTACTGCCCAGCACAGGGGTTGGCAGAGGACCGACGGCTCGCCCGCGACCCTGATGCACCCTGCCAGCAGCCGGTGTGTGGGCAGCAAATAGTACGTTTAAAGTTTTTCGCCAGCATAAAAAATCCTGACGCGATCACATTTCAAAACCCGCATTCTCACCTTCCCTGGGAAGAAAAATCGAACTGGAGCACTCCACCAGCCTTAATCTCAGCATAGCTAGAGTCATCTGGTGCTGAAGAAAGTTGGAGAGAAGGGGGAAACTTCCAGCTGTTGATCCCCATTTTGTAGCCTTTTCAAACACAGCCAGGCACAGTCACTGGCCTCTCGTTAGCCAGGACTTAGTCTCATGGGAGTGAGACGACTTGACTGAGCAAGGGAGGCTGGGGAGCACGGCCATCAGCTGCAGGCACAGCCGCCTTGACTATCTCGGGACCCTGTTTTTAACAAAGGGGGAGAGTGCGCACTGGGTTGGCGGCACGCCTGCCCACACCTCCCTTCCTGCCTACTGCCCAGCACAGGGGTTGGCAGAGGACCGACAGCTCGCCCGCGACCCTGATGCACCCTGCCAACAGCTGGTGTGTGGGCAGCAAATAGTACGTTTAAAGTTTCTGGCCAGCATAAAAAATTCTGACGCGATCACATTTCAAAACCCGCATTCTTACCTTCCCTAGGAAGAAAAATCGAACTGGAGCACTCCACCAGCCTTAATCTCAGCATAGCTAGAGTCATCTGGTGCTGAGTCAGAGATGCCCTTTAAAACAAGACAGAGTCTCCAGTTCTCCCCATCCGATTCTTCCCCACCACTCTTCTCAGAGTTTCTGTTGTCTTTTTATCATAGTGGTGCTGCCTTATGTCGCTAAGTCGTGTCCATCTCTTCGCAACCCTGTGGACTATAGCCCGCTAGGTTCCTCTGTCCATGGGATTTCCCAGGCTGGAATACTGAATGGGCTGCCATGCCATCCTCCAGAGGATCTGCCTGACTCAGGGATCGAACCCGCATCTCCTGCATTGCAAGCAGATTCTTTAACACTGAGCCACCAGGGAAGCCCCTTTTATCATCGTAGAGAAAAGTTATTATGTTCGCATCTCCAGCAAAAGTAAGAAAAGAAAATACGGGCTTCAAAGTGTGCCCATTTCAAAGCAAGTAGCCAGTGCCCAGGACAATGCCTGATGCACAGAAGCAGCTCGATCCACGCTCTCTGAATGAATGAAGATAATGTCTATTTTTGGATGTGAAGAAGGTCCTGATAGACGTAATATTACCTCTCATCATATTTTTTTAAATAAAATAAAATAATTCCTTTTACCTTAATGAGTTCTTTCTATAGTCACATATTATTTTTATGCTTATGGAAAAGTCATGACTTTCTAATTTATTGTGAATTTTTATTATTAGCCTTATGTATATTCCTCAGGTTGTGCATACTCCGAATAATAACATAAGATTATTTGGTGTCATAACTCATCTAATTCTAGTAATATTGGTAGCTTTTCCTCATAAAATGTTTTAAAATATGCAATTATCTAATTAAAGGGTCACAAAAATTTGGAAAATTATTTTACTTATATTTTATAGTTGAAAACCTGGAGGCTTAAGTGAGTTGCATGAGAACTCTAATTAAAGGAAAATGTGCTTTCATGATTTAAATATACTGCTTCCAAATTTAACCTTAATTTACCAGTTAAGTTGTTTCATGACTGTTTAGTGAGATATGTTTAACAAGAAAGGTTTTCAAATTTCCTCCCTCATGAGAATATACATTGAGGTATAGGAACAAGACAATAAGTCAGTGAGCAAACAAATCAGAACATTTCAAAATTGAAGAAAAATTTAAAAAGTAGAGTGATGCCATAGATACTGATGGAATCAAGGGAAAAGGTTTTCACCATTACAGACAGAATTGTCAAGGATAGTGTCTTTTAAGAGATAATATATTACTTTAGAAATGAAAAATGAGAAGAAGGCAGTCTGCAGAGCTGGGGGATGTTGTACCATGCAGCAGAAATAGAAAGGTCAACATTTCTCTGGTAATAAACAGCTTGTCCTATGTGATTAAAAGAAAGAGTTCAGTTCATCAGAAGGAGAAGGAAAGAGAAGCCAATATGTAATAAATAATGGAAAGCACAGAGAGAAGGACTGGAAAACTATGCAGAAGCCAGATCATACAGTCTTAAGAATAGCCAAAGAACAGAATAGAATTCAAATGAGTCTGGAATGGTCCAAGACGGGGCTCTTCAGTTTTAATAAAGGTACTGAAATAGAATTACAATTCATATGACTAGGGAAAAACTAATGATCTGTATTAAAAATGTGTGAACTTTTAGATATTTTATAAATAAGATCATACAGGAAAAGATGGTACAAAAGAAGAGGGTAAATTGGTGTGTGAGTGTTTCTCTTTCAATTCTTTCTGTCTTATCCTATCCCTTAAAGAACTGGTCCCCAACCTTTTTGACACCAGGGACCAATTCCATGGAAGAAAATTTTTCCATGGGCCAGGAGAGGGAGGGAGATAGTTTGGGGATGATTCAAGTGCAGTAAGCACTCCTCTAATCCCACCACAGGTCTGACAGAAGACAGAGCTCAGGAGGTAATTGGAGTGATGAAGGCTAGCTGTAAATACAGGTGAACGGTTGCCTGCCACTCAACTTCTGCTGTGTGATCTGGTTCCTAACAGCCCACAGACCTGTACTTGTCCATGGCATGGGGGATTGGAAACTCTGCTTTAAAAGGGGGCAATGATTTTAATCACAGTTTATAAAATTTGTGAAATAAATACCTACTATTCCAAGGATCAGCAATAAGTATCACGACTTTTCTTTAAAAAGATACTTTTTGATATGATTATCTTTCCCCCCTAAATTTAGGAATTAAAGCCAACCCAAAGATTGCTTAAACATTTTGGAATCAGTATATACATTTTTTTCTTTGGCTACCCTGATGGCTCAGTGGTAAAGAATCTTCTTGCCGGTGCAGGAGATGCAGTTTCGATCCTTGGATTGTTAAGAGCCCTTGGAGAAGGAAATGGCAGCCCACTCTAGTATTCCTACCTGGGAAATCTCATGGATGGAGGAGCCTGGTGGGCTACAGTCCATGGGTTGCAAAAGAGTTGGATACAACTTAGCAACTAAACATCAACAAAATATGTTTTTAACTATTTATCCATTGGAATTAGATTATGATTACACATGTTCACAAATACATAAGGTGATAGGTTTCACTATAAGATCAGCCTTCTAATTTGTTGGATTTAGAAGCTCTGAGTACTCTTAAAAATGGAGCAGCTTAAAAAATTTGAGTAAGTGGATTATACATATATTTGCCATATGATAGATTAGAACTTTGAATTTTATAGTTATTTATTAATTCATTTTAGAAACCACAATAATAAGCCCATAATATACTACCACAGATAACATATTTTTACTTTAAAAATTTATGTTTTCCAAAAGCAAACTGCTGAGAAGATTGGTATTATTTATAGTTTTGTTTTTTTTTTTTTTTTTTGCAAAACCAAGTTGCAATACCTTAAAGTTTAGCTTCAGTGTGTAATCTGAAACTATACCGGTGAGGTTTTCTTGCTCTATTTCACTAAAATCCACTAGTCTATCTTGCACTTTGAANGTTTTCCAAAAGCAAACTGCTGAGAAGATTGGTATTATTTATAGTTTTGTTTTTTTTTTTTTTTTTTGCAAAACCAAGTTGCAATACCTTAAAGTTTAGCTTCAGTGTGTAATCTGAAACTATACCGGTGAGGTTTTCTTGCTCTATTTCACTAAAATCCACTAGTCTATCTTGCACTTTGAACTGATCTTATCCATGCATTATATTATGCAGTTATGCATTGGTCATTTGGAAATAACAGCTACTTAGTTTTGGACACCCTTCAAGTGTTGATTCAATTTTTTATATGATATTCATTCATATCATCACCTCTTGTTACAAAAATTATTAAGAATTAGGAATCGGGTTTTGACTTTAACTCACCATTGTTATACTACTTCAGTGAAATGTGAACATCTTAGCAATATTAATACAAGCATTTGACATTGCAGACCCCTGAAAGTGGCTCTTAATGTTCTCTGTGTGTTTGTGAGTGTGTGTGTGAGTGTTTGTAAGTCATTTCAACTGAGTCCGACCCTTTGTAAGCCCATGGACTGTGGCCCACCAGGCTCCTCTGTCCATGGGATTCTTCAAGCAAGAATACTGGAGTGGTTACCATGCCTTCCTCCATGGGATATTCCCATCCCTGGGATCATTGGCAGGTGGGTTCTTTACCACTAGCACCACCTGGGAATATTCTCTAATAGAGAGATTCTCTTAATATTTCTAATAGATTATAAAACATACTTTGAAAATTGTGTGACTTAGTGTGAGCTGGTGACTGTGAAATATGAGAAAAAAGATAGACTGTTTTGAAGTTGAAACTGTAGATTTATTAATGGATTAAATGTGAGAATAAAAGCTCACGATGGCATTTACTTGGAAAGTTAGGAGAGAAATGCAAAATGTTGAAGGGCAACTAAATTTCCTTTCCATATTAATAATTTCCTTTCCTAATTCTGCATGAATTAGGGAAATACATAAATATCTATCTTAAGGCAAAATAAGTATGTTCTTCTGAATATTGACCTTGTGTGCTGTGATCTTATTAAACTTTCTTATTAATACTGGAAGGTTTTAGTGGATCTTTTGAGGATTTTCTATATAGACAATTAAGTTGTCTGATGATATATAGTTACACTTCATGTTTTTAATTCTCAGTGCCTTTTACTTCTTTTTCATGTTTTGTTTTACTTGATAGGTGAAATCATCCTATCTGAAATTTTATCTGGCTGCTAGAAAACTTGCAATTATCAATTTATTTTCTTCAAAAGCTACAGCACAGTTTGTGTATTTCAAGCCATCAGTGCTTTCCATCTAAGTTGCTAAATTCATGGACACTTATTGTTCATAGTATTCTTCAATTACCCCTTTAATGTCCATAGGGTCTATACTAATGTCTCCTCCTTCATTCCATATATATATATATGATATGTAATTTTCTTGTTTTCACCTTTGTCAGTCTGGTTAGAAATTTATCAAGTGTATTTGATCTTTACAATGAACCAATTTTGACTTCATGAATTTTCTTGACTGTTTTCCCATTTCAATTTTATTTTTTTGTAGCAATTATTAAAAGTTTATTGTGCACAAATCAAAAAGTCAGCTTGCAAAATGAGCACTCAAATCAAATCATGGAACTCTGTATAATTTCAATTCTTATAACTTTGTTAAGGTTTAATTTATGCCCATAATATTACTTAACTTCATACTGTTTCATATACACTTGAAATAAACGTGTGTTCTGGTGTTGGGTAGAGTGTTAGGTTACATTGGTTGATAATGTTGTTCAGGTTGTCTATATCTTTACTGATTTTCTGGCCACCTGTACTATAAGTTACTGAGAAAAGAACGTTAAAGTTTCTGACTACAACTGTATTGTTCTATTACTATTTTCAGTTCTATCAGATTTTACATGTTATATTTTGAAGCTCTTTTATTGGTTGCATATACATTTAGTATTGTTGTATCATCTTGGAAAATTGACCTTTTGCTATTATACACTCTTCTCCTTTTATCTCTGGCAATATTCCTTGTTTTGAAGTCTGTCTGAAATTGATAGAGCTACTCCAGATAGATGTGGGGTTTGCTGTTGCCATAGTTACCCGTAGCGCATCACAGGCTTTAAATCACTCTACATTATTTGTGTTTAGAGAGGAGGCCGGTTTGTCGAAGGATTTTTCTTGATGTTTGCTTCGCTCTTAGATCTAAGTTGTCCCTTTGTGCACACACCTCAAAGAGGACTTCTCCGTGCTTCTGGCCTTCTGTCAGAAGTAGTTTGCTCTTACTTGTTACTGTGGAGTGCAGTGGAATTTCTCTTATGTCTGCCGTTTCAAAGGCTTTTATTTTCTTATGCTAGCCATTTAGTAATTTATTAAAGAAAAATTAGTCTCATCATGACTCTCCTTAGATGCAACATGTTTCCTTATATTTGGGGTTAGTTATTTAACTTCTACCTTTTGTTCTCTGATGAGATTAACAAAAATCAATTTACAGTCTCCATCATTACTTTGTTAAATGGTTAAGAGTGATGCTCTTTCCAGCTCACCTCCTAAGCTGATACCAAAAACATGAGCATCTACTTTTGAGAGTCCAAAAAGGAAACTTCCTATTGAATGTAAGTCAAAACTCATATATTCTCATTGAACTATTAGATTTAAACATACCTGAACTACTAGATATATACTTGTTTATTGACAAGTCCTTCATGACACCAAGATAGTGTGCTATAAGAAATGCCCTGATATCATATGGTTGGGAAAATACCCATACACACTTGCTTTTCAATTTGTCTGTATATTTGTTTATATTTTTAATTCTTAGGGAGCCAAGATAAATGAGTCTTTTCTTATATACATACTCTCTTCCTTAAGCAATTCTAGCAAGTATTGATTTCCTCTTATATTAACCCTGTAATGTGCCAATAGATTGACTCAGTTTTTTTCTTTTTTTTTAATGAAAGACACTATTACTTAATATATGCATGTGTGTGCATTCAAGTGTGTGTGTGTGTGTGTGCTCAGTAATGTCCAGCTCTTTGCAAGGCTCCAGAATGCAGCCCGCCAGCCTCCTCTGTCTGTGAAAGTATCCAGGCAAAATACTGGAACAGGTTGCCATTTCCTACTGCAGGGAATCTTCCCAACCCAGGGACAGAACCCATGTCTCTTGTATCTCCTGCATTGCCCCATGGAGTCTTTACCATTAGCACCACCTGGGAAGAATACTACTTACTATCACCCCCCAAAATTTGCCATCTTTGAAGCTGAAATGATTTGGCCTAGAGGTCATCTTTTAAAACTCTTATCTACAGGAAGTTAGTCAATACTTTAAAAGAATGGCCGTTTATTTTATTTTAGCACATAACTTATATAACATTTCAATAATTTTATCCTTGAGGTCTTTCAAGGCTCTTAGAGAGATTACTTTCAATTTCAGTTATCCCTTTGATTATTCTTTCAGTTTGTCTTATAATGCTTATATGTTCACCATTAGTTTATTTAACATCTTGGTGGCTTATCTCAAAAGAAAATTTGAAATTGGGTACTCTATTGTAAAAGACTCTGATACTGGGAAAGATTGAAAACAAAAGGAGAATGGGGCTTCAGAGGAAGAAATGGTTAGATGGCATCACTGATTCAATGGTCATGAAACTACTGGAGATAGTGGAGGACAGAGGAGCTTGATATGCTACAGTCCATGGCATTGCAAACAGTCAGACACAACTTAGCCACTGAACAAAAACAATCCTATAAAATCCATGGATAAAATCTTCAAGGAATCAAACATTTCTCTTTCAGTATTTTTTTTTCTTTCACCTTTCCAGGTGACTCAGTAGTAAAGAATTTGCTTGTCAATGCAGGAAACGCAGGTTAGATCCCTGGGTCAGGAAGATCTCCTGGAGAAGGAAATGGCACCTCTCCCTCCAGTATTCTTGCCTGGAAATTCCCATGGACAGAGCAGCCTGGCAGGCGCAGTCCATGGTGTCACAAAAGAGTTGGATGCAACTCAGCAGCTAGACATGCACACATGCATTTTTAAAAATTGACCCTTTAACAAACTACAGCTTAAATTCTATTCAGTTCAGTTCAATTGCTCAGTCATGTCCAACTCTTTGCGACCCCATGAATCGTAGCATGCCAGGCCTCCTTGTTCATCACCAGCTCCCGGAGTTCACTCAGACTCATGTCCATTGAGTCAGTGATGCCATCCAGCCATCTCATCCTCTGTCGTCCCCTTCTCCTCCTGCCCTCAATCCCTCCCAGCATCAGAGTCTTTTCCAATGAGTCAGCTCTTTGCATGAGGTGGCCAAAGTACTGGAGTTTCAGCTTTAGCATCATTCCTTCCAAAGAAATCCCAGGGCTGATCTCCTTCAGAATGGATTGGTTGGATCTCCTTGCAGTCCAAAGGACTCTCAAGAGTCTTCTTCAACACCACAGTTCAAAAGCATCAATTCTTCAGTGCTCAGCCTTCTTCACAGTTCAACTCTCACATCCATACATGACCACAGAAAAAACCATAGCCCTGACTAGACTGACCTTTGTTGGCAAAGTAATGTCTCTGCTTTTGAATATGCTATCTAGGTTGGTCATAACTTTTCTTCCAAGGAGTTAGGAGAAGTTTATTTGTCCATTTTAACATTTTTTTCTAGGAAAATCCTCATTAAATAACAGTAGTGATTTACTGAACAGCTAAAAATTATTACATATTTTTTGAGTGGTGGGTTTGCAATCAGTAAGACTCAAAATTTTATCTTATATTTTTATTGTCCTTGAATTATCATTTATTGTTCTATTTGTTTGATGATTTGCCTGCTTAAAAACGTCCTTTGAGAGGTGCCACTTTCAGCAACAGAAACTAAAGAAACAACTCTCACACTGAAAATAAAAGCTAGAAAAATGATTCTAGAGACACTGGAAAGTTAAAAAACTAATAAGGAATTATGGAGTCAAGACTTAGAAAATTTAGAGAGGAAGGGAACCCTCAGTGGTGAGGCCAGAATTTTACATTACTCTCACTTAATGGATTTTTTTACTTGGAGGACTTTGTTGACTGTTGTAGAGGTGAGATAAGAGAGAATATACAGTGGAAGGACTGATGATAAACCTGAAGCCCCAATATTTTGGCCACCTGATGCGAAGAGCTGATTCATTGGAAAAGACCTTACTGCTGAGAAAGACTGAAGGCAAAGGAGAAGAGGGCAACAGATGATGAGATGGTTAGATGGCATCTACTGAATGGACATGAGTCTGAGTAAACTTTGGAGATATGAAGGACAAGAAGTACGGTATGCTGCAGTCCATGGGGTTGCAGGGTCAGACATGACTGAGCAGCTGAACAATTGTATAGCTGGCTGAAGTTTTGAAACACTAAATCAACTTTTAAAAGCCTTACAGGGCTTGAGGGTGAATACTGGAATCAAGGGCTCCTAGGCTTTATGGTAGATCCTAGAAGTCTGCTTGTTAGAAGCAAGAATAAATCAGAAATTATTTAGTCATTGTAGGGACTGAAGCACAGCTTCAACTCATCTCCTCGGAAGTGGATTATGTGACCTGAAATTGCAAATGTCTCTGAAGTGAACTGAAGTGAAAGTCACTCAGTCGTGTCCGACTCTTTGAGACCCCATGGACTATATATATACAGTCCATGGAATTCTCCAGGCCAGAATACTGGAATGGGTAGCCTTTCCCATCTCCAGGGGATCTTTCCAACCCAGGGATCAAACCCAGGTCCTTTACATTGCAGGCATATTCTTACCAGCTGAGTCACAAGGAAATGTCTCTAGCCATCTGCTAAAGCAGAAGTATATCCTCTCTGAAGGAAGATATAATCATTCTAGACCTCAAATTATTTCTAAATACCATAATGTCTGGCACTTTGTCAAAGCAACAAGGTGTAGATAAGATTACGCCTTGTTAATAAGATGTTAAATATCTAAAACAAGATATTTTAGAGCATAGGAAAACAGTGAAAACAGAAACATGTTGCTATTGTCTGTTACTGTTGTTTAGTCGCCAAATTGTGTCTGACCCACCAGGCCCCTCTGTCCATGAGATTTCCCAGGGAAGAATATCGGAGTGGGTCTCAGTTAATCCAGAAATGGAGTTATGAGATACAGAATTGTAATGGCTATGCTTAAAGATTTTCAAGAAAATGAGAATTTGGACAGAGAAATTAAAAGTTCAGTAAATGAAATTGAAATTTCTGAGTGTGTTTAACATTAGATTTGACACAGATACAGAGAGAATTGCATAGAACACAAGACAGAAAAAATCTGGAAGTACTTTAAAAAAATGATGAAAAATTCATTTTAAAAAGCATAAGAGAGACAGAGGGGGGATACACTGAAAAGGCTTTCAAACGTGAAATAGGAGTTGTACAAAAGCAGGGAAGGAAGCAAACTGGGCAGAAGCAATGCTTGAAAAGATAATGTGATTGGGCTCCAGCCTCCCCAGCCAAACTGATGCTCTCAGCACACCCTCAAAGCCCCAGCTCACACCAGGCTTCAGCTCCAGTCCTCCTTTGGAGACTATGGTCCCCTGGAGCACCCCTGGAGAAGCCCCAGCCTGCATCACTTCTGGCTCCATCCTTACTGCCAAGGGGTCCTTGGCATGTAGGTACAGGAAAAGCTGTATACAGTTCAGCTCTATCTCTCTATCAAAGCCATGGGGCACATGCAGTTAGCATATGGACATGCCTACACAAGAACATACGTTTAAGACAAGAAGAGGTAACTGTCTCATCACCTAATTTTAAAACAAGTGTAGAAATTCAAACAAAATGAGAAGACAGAGGATTTTTTTTTTCAAACAAAAGAACGAGAGGGTACAAATGAACTTACTTAGAAAACAGAAGTAGAGTCATGGATGTAGAAAACAATGGTTTCCAGGAGATAATGGGGTGGAGGAGATAAATTGGGGAATTGAGACTGACATATACACAGTATTATATTGAAAAAAGGATAACTAATACGAACTTGTAGTATAGTACAGGGAACTTTACTGAATATTCCATAATGACCTATATGGGAAAAGTATCTTAGAAAAGAGTGAATACATGTATATGTATAACTGATTCACTTTGCTGTACACCTGAAACTAACACAACTTTGTAAATCAGCTATATTGCAATAAATTTTTTTTTTAAAGTAAAACCTTAGGGTGAGGGAGGACACTCTAATGAATTGGAGATATGAAGTTTGCCTAATAAAGAATTCAAAATAATGATCATAAAAATGCTCACCAAACTCTGGAGAAGCATGGAAGAGCAAAGTGAAAACTTCAGCAAAGGATCAGAAAACGATAGGGAAAAAGCCAAATATCCACTGAGCTTTATAGATCTTTATGTCAGATGTTCCTCCTTAAAATGACTAGTTCTTGTATTTTTTATATCTTTTCTATTAAAAATATCTGTACCTAATATATATTGTATTTTAACAACTTCCCAGGTTTCTCTATGCAATTAAGAATATGCAGAGGCACCCCACTCCAGTACTCTTGCCTGGAAAATCCCATGGACGGAGGAGACTGGTGGGCTGCAGTCCGTGGGTTCACTAAGAGTCCAGACACGACTGAGCGACTTCATTTTCACTTTTCACTTTAATGCATTGGAGAAGGAAATGGCAACCAACTCCAGTGTTCTTGCCTGGAGAGTCCCACAGGCGGGGAGCCTGGTGGGCTGCCGTCTATGGGGTTGCACAGAGTCAGACACGACTTAAGTGACAGTGGTCTCTACTTAACAGCTGCAAATTGAAAGTGACTTAGAAAGCAAACATCTTCTATTACTACTGTCATTATAAAACTGCAACTTTCCTTATTTTTAAATTATTAGACCATTATTGGTTTTACTATTATATAATGAGATGTGAAAGTTTAACAATAAGGACGATAAATATACCTAATATTTGTGAAAGGTTTTATGTCATATTTTATAATTGACTCACATTCCATATACACCTTGTCATCCATCACTTACTCGGCTATATTTTATAGCCTGGGATAATTTTGTTTTATAGTTTTCCTCTTTCAAATATGCAAGCAATTAATAATTATTTACTGACTGTGTGCTCTGTGTTTAGGTAAAGTTTAGGGCTGGTCTTGAAGAACACAGATGATATGGAGAGATATGTGTAGCAGGAGAGGAGAGAATAAAGGCTTTATACATAGAAGAAAGGTAAAACAGCAACAATAACAAAAAAATCAGGAAACAAACAGGGAGAATCCTGCTTGAAAAGGAAGAAGAATATTATCATGAACCAGGATAAAGTCAAGTTGGATATGCTGTTGGCCAGAAGGCTATCAGTAAGGTCTGAACTTAAATTATTGGGTAAAAGGAAACAAGCAGAATGTATACTGTAGAATTTACTGGATGAAAGGAGAGGTTTAAGGAAAATTTATTATATTCTTCCCTTACTTTATTTCTTATCTATCTTTTATGAAAATAAAATTAAATAAATTTTAATTAAATTTAAATAAGAGCATAAGTTAAAATAAGAATAAGAGCATTATATTTTATAACCTACTGAAGATGTACTATTCTACAGTGTCATTAAAGGTGTTACTTGGGAACACCTCTTTATTTTTTAAAAACTTTCTTTATTTTTTAAAAACTTTTTGGCCACACTATGTGGCATGTAGGATCTTAATTCTTTGAACCCATGTCCCCTGCATTGGGAGCATGAAGACTTAACCACTGGACCACTGGAAAAGTTCAAGCTCCATCTCTTTAGAATCACCAGTTCAGCTACTGTTGTCTTCAAATAATTTTGATCTACCAAATATAAACATATACACACTCTCTACGTTTATATATGTATTTTATATAGTCTTAAAATCTGTATCTTTCTAAATTTATTTTACATATTACTATTTTTGTGTTAGCTTAATGAATTTCAATATCAAAAATTACAGTAATGTGAATAGTCTTTTACCCCAAACTATGTTTTAATCATAGTGAAGGTATTTAAAGCTATGTTAATAATAAAAGGCCTAATTCTGTGGCTTTAGAATTTATAAAATACATTTCTTCCTACTTTTTAATGTAGAAGACTAGCAAGATACTAGAAATGACTTTCCAAATAAGTTACAGTATTCGATTATTTTTGAATGTTTCAATTTGGATAAGAATACAACATTTTTAGATAATTTAGGAAAAGTACTAAATTATTTTGATGATTGGAGTAGGACAGATTTGATCAGTGCTGACAAATATCTGAATCAGGTATTATTATCCAATCTTCCTACCCAGGTCTACATCAGATATATTAACCATTTCCAACTAATGCTGGATTAAGCTTCAGAATTCTCTTCAATACAGTGATCCACCAGTTATTCTCTCAATCCATTAAGCTGGCATTGAGATGAAATACAACTTCTCTTTTCAAATTAGATGATACATTGATATGTTATTTGGAGTCCTAGATTATTTTATATAAGTTGAAAATTACAACTGGAAGATCTGTGTAAATACTGAGATTTACAAATGCTGCATGAGTTTGTTCCAGTTTATTTGCTCACATTAATTTGGTGAAAAAGAAAGTTATCTTAAGATACAAAATAAACATCCTTCATACCCTTTCAAACTCAGCAACTTCTGGGTTAAGTTATAACAAATCAAAGATAACTACTTTAGAAAGCATGATCTAAGTAAACTATTAATGTTTAACAGTATCACGAACAAATAAATTGGAATCATTCTAATTAACATAGTAAAATGTATAATTTGTGGGGTTTTCATATTGCTCTTGTAAAATACTTAAGTAGATTTCTTTTTTTAAGTACATGCTTGCATTTCTATTAGTGATCACAGAGATGTGACTACAAGAAAAGGCAAACATGGAAGACAGAAACACCCATGATATTACTTGATGATAAAGTTCCATGTGTCTTAAATATAGGTACCCATCAAGGATATAGATCTGTAAGAATTGTCCAGAAACACACATAACACATATATACACACACACACATTTATTTTTAGAAATTGGCTCTTGAGACAATGGAGGCTGGCAAAACTGAAATCTTTAGAACATGTTTCAGTTCAGTCGCTCAATCGTGTCCGAATCTTTTTGACCTCATGGATTGCAGCATTCCAGGCTTCCCTGTCCATCACCAACTCCCAGAATTTACTCAAACTCATGTCCATTGAGTCAGTGATGCCATCCAACCATCTCATCCTCTGTCAACCCCTTTTCATCCTGCCTTCAATCTTTCCCAGCATCAGGGTCTTTTCATATGAGCCACTTTTTCGCATCAGGTGGCCAAAGTTTTGCAGTTTCAGCTTTAGTATCAGTCCTTCCAATGAGTATCAGGACTGATCTCCTTTAGGATGGACTAGTTGGATGTCTTTGCAGTCCAAGGGATTTTCAAGAGTGTTCTCTGACACCACAGTTCAAAAGGAGCAATTCTTAGGTGCTCAGCCTTCTTTATGGTCCAACTCTCACATCCATACATGACTACAGGAAAAAATATAGCTTTAACTAGATGGGACTTTGTTGGCAAAGTAATGTGTCTGCTTTTGAATATGCTGTCTATGTTGGTCATAGCTTTTCTTCCAAGGAGCAAGCATCCTTTAATTTCATGGCTTCAGTCACAATTTTCAGTGATTTTGGAGCCCTCCCCCAAAATAAAATCTGTCACTGTTTCCACTGTTTCCCCATCTATTTCCCATGATGTAATGGCACCAGATGCCATGATCTTAGTTTTCTGAATGTTGAGTTTGAAGCCAACTTTTTCACTCTCCTCTTTCACTTTCATCAAGAGGCTCTTTAGTTCTTCTTCACTTTCTGCCATAAGGGTGGTGTCATCTGCATATCTGAAGTTATTGGTATTTCTCCCAGCAATCTTGATTCCAGCTTGTGCTTCTTCCATTGGGGGCAGGAGGAGAAGGGAATGACAGAGGATGAGATGGCTGGATGGCATCACCGACTTGATGGACATGAGTTTTGGTGAACTCTGGGAGTGGTGATGGACAGGGAGGCCTGGTGTACTACAATTCATGGGGTCGCAAAGAGTCAGACACAACTGAGCGACTGGTCTGAACTGACAGTTGGTGATGGACAGCAAAGCCCAGTGTGCTGCAGTCCATAGGGTCACAAAGAGTCGGACACGACTGAGCCACAGAATTGAACTGAACTGAATGTCAACTGATTCCAAATTTCAACCGTATCTATAAAATACCTTCAAGAGCAACACCTTGTTTAGTGTTTGATTAGAAAACTGGGTTCTCTAACCAAGCTGATACATAAAACTAACCATTATGCATTTTCCCTTGTATGATAAAAGTGAAAAAATGAGAAAAAGAACAATACACACACACACAAAGTGGAAATGGTTGTTCCCAATGGAATNATGTAGAAAACAATGGTTTCCAGGAGATAATGGGGTGGAGGAGATAAATTGGGGAATTGAGACTGACATATACACAGTATTATATTGAAAAAAGGATAACTAATACGAACTTGTAGTATAGTACAGGGAACTTTACTGAATATTCCATAATGACCTATATGGGAAAAGTATCTTAGAAAAGAGTGAATACATGTATATGTATAACTGATTCACTTTGCTGTACACCTGAAACTAACACAACTTTGTAAATCAGCTATATTGCAATAAATTTTTTTTTTAAAGTAAAACCTTAGGGTGAGGGAGGACACTCTAATGAATTGGAGATATGAAGTTTGCCTAATAAAGAATTCAAAATAATGATCATAAAAATGCTCACCAAACTCTGGAGAAGCATGGAAGAGCAAAGTGAAAACTTCAGCAAAGGATCAGAAAACGATAGGGAAAAAGCCAAATATCCACTGAGCTTTATAGATCTTTATGTCAGATGTTCCTCCTTAAAATGACTAGTTCTTGTATTTTTTATATCTTTTCTATTAAAAATATCTGTACCTAATATATATTGTATTTTAACAACTTCCCAGGTTTCTCTATGCAATTAAGAATATGCAGAGGCACCCCACTCCAGTACTCTTGCCTGGAAAATCCCATGGACGGAGGAGACTGGTGGGCTGCAGTCCGTGGGTTCACTAAGAGTCCAGACACGACTGAGCGACTTCATTTTCACTTTTCACTTTAATGCATTGGAGAAGGAAATGGCAACCAACTCCAGTGTTCTTGCCTGGAGAGTCCCACAGGCGGGGAGCCTGGTGGGCTGCCGTCTATGGGGTTGCACAGAGTCAGACACGACTTAAGTGACAGTGGTCTCTACTTAA
>SJYX01017044.1:12215-74436 GCA_006410675.1 Oreotragus oreotragus
TTTCCAGGCAAGAGTACTGGAGTGGGGTGCCATTGCCTTCTCTTACAAGATAGCTACTTTCAACAAAGATAAAATAAAAACTTACAAGTTATCAAGGAAACATCAGTTCATCTGTATGAAAGAAAGAGTTGTAAATAACCACTTTTACCATATGGTTCATAAAAAGGAAGAGGGTATTTATCACCGTATAGAAAAATTAGCAAAGGAAATGCCTGGATTCCTCAGCCCCCGGGGAGAGGCTTGCCTCTCCTAATTAATAAGGAACAGAGAATTCCTGACAGATCCAAAATAGCACACAGGAAGCCTCCTGTTAAGTGCTTCCTGGCAATTATTGGTAAGTACGATCCCGTTGCCATTTACTTTATTGTTTTGGGTTTGAGTTTATACACCCTTTCTGTGTTTCCTGTCTAGAGAAAATCCTTTAGCATTTGTTGGAGAGCTGTTTTGGTGGTGCTGAATTCTCTCAGCTTTTGCTTGTCTGTAAAGCTTTGGATTTATCCTTCTGGGTCAGACTGTAAAGCGTCTGTCTACAATGCAGGAGACCTGGGTTTGATCCCTGGGTTGGGAAGATTCTCTGGAGAAGGAAATGGCAACCCACTCCAGTACTCTTGCCTAGAAAATCCCATGGACGGAGGAGCCTGGTGTCCATGGGGTTGCAAAGAGTCAGACACGACTGAGCAACTTCACTTTCACTTTCATATTTAAATGAGATCCTTTCTGGGTACAGTAATCTGGGCTGTAGGTTTTTCTCTTTCATCACTTTAAGTATGTACTGCCATTCCCTTCTGGTCTGAAGAGTTTCTATGGAAAGATCAGCTGTTATCCTTATGGGAATCCCCTTGTGTTTTATTTGTTGTTTTTCCCTTGCTGCTTTGAATATTTGTTCTTTGTCTTTGATCTTTGTTAATTTGATTAATATGTGTCTTGGGGTGTTTCGCCTTGGGTTTATCCTGTTTGGGACTCTCTGGGTTTCTTGGACTTGGGTGACTATTTCCTTCCCCATTTTAGGGAGGTTTTCAACTATTATCTCTTCCCGTATTTCCTCACAGTCTTTCTTTTTGTTTTCTTCTTCTGGGACTCCTATGATTCAAATGTTTGGGAATTTGACATTGTCCCAAAGGTCTCTGAGATTGTCCTCATTTCTTTTAATTCATTTTTCTTTTTTTCTCTCTGTTTCATTTATTTCTACCGTTCTATCCTCTACCTCACTAATCCTATCTTCTGCCTCCATTATTCTACTGTTGGCTCCCTCTTGAGTGTTTTTGATCTCATATATTGCATTACTCATTATATATTGACTCTTTTTTATTTCTTCTAGGTCCTTGTTAAACCTTTCTTGCATCTTCTCCATCCTTGTCATCAGGCTATTTATCTGTAACTCCATTTTGTTTTCAAGATTTTGGATCATTTTCACTATCACTATTCTGAATTCTTTATCAGGTAGATTCCCTATCTCTTCCTCTTTTGTTTGGTTTGGTGGGCACTTATCCTGTTCCTTTACCTGTTGGGTATTTCTCTGCCTTTTCAACTTGTTTATATTGCTGTGTTTGGGGTGGCCTTTCTGTATTCTGGCAGTTTGTGGTTCCTCTTTATTGTGGAGTTTCCTCGCTGTGGGTAGGATTGGACAGGTGCCTTGTCAAGTTTTCCTGGATAGGGAAGCTTGTGTCAGTGTTCTGGTGGTGGAGCTGGATTTCTTTTCTCATGAGTGCAATGAAGTGTCCAGTAATTAGTTTTGAGATGTCAATGGGTTTGCTGTGACTTTGGGAAGCCTGTATATTGAAGCTCAGGGCTATGTTCCTGTGTTGATGGAGAATTTGCATGGTATGTCTTGCTCTGGAACTTGTTTGCCCTTGGGTGGTGCTTGGTTTCAGTGTAGGTATGGAGGTTTTTTATGAACTCCTATTGATTAATGTTCCCTGGATTCAGGAGTTCTCTGGTGTTCTCAGGATTTGGACTTAAGCCTCTTGCCTCTGGTTTTCAGTCTTATTCTTACAGTAGCCTCAAGACTTCTCCATCTATACAACACTGATGATAAAACATCTAGGTCAATGATGAAAAGTTGCTCCTCAGAGAGGGACACCCGGAGAGGTGCACAGTTACATGGAGAAGAGAAGAGAGAGGAGGGAGATAGAGGTGACCAAGAGGAGAAGAGGGGAATCAAAAGGTGTGAGAGCAAGCTAGCCAGTAATCACTTCCCTATGTGCTCTCCACAGTCTGGACCCCTCAGAGATGTTCACAGAGTTACACAGAGAAGAGAAGAGGAAGGAAGGAGACAGAGATGGCCAGGAGGATAAAAGGGTAATCAAAAGGAGAGAGACAGATCCAGTCAGTAATCAGTTCCCTAAGTGTTACACTTCCCTATGTGCTCTCCACAGTCTGGACCCCTCAGAGATGTTCACAGAGTTACACAGAGAAGAGAAGAGGAAGGAAGGAGACAGAGATGGCCAGGAGGATAAAAGGGTAATCAAAAGGAGAGAGACAGATCCAGTCAGTAATCAGTTCCCTAAGTGTTCTCCACAGCCTGGAACACACAAGGAGATTTACAGAGTTGGGTAGAGAATAGAAGTGGGAGGGAAGAGACAGAGGCGACCTGGAGGAGAAAAAGAAGAGTCCAAAGGGAAAGAGAGCATTAAGCCAGTAATCTCACTCCCAAGTAAAAATGGGTACTGAAGATTGGGTTCTTAAAGTACAAAGTTGATAACAAATACCAGAAAGCAAAGATTAGAAATCTAGAGTAGGGGTTAGATTCTCTAATACAATATTTTAAAAAATCACAAAAATTATAAAATATATATATATATGAAATTTGCTTTATAGTAGGGTCTTTTTTTTTGCAAGGTAATACTAGGTTATAAACATGAAAATTAAAGGAGGAATAGAGGACTTAAAAATAAATTTAAAAATTGGGAACTAACTTGAGATAGCAACCCAGACTGTGGGATAACTATCCCACAAAAAGCCCTAACCTAAGACACTGCCAGGCCCGCTCACAGGACAAAGGACTGAGCAGAGCTAGCCGGCTGTGGACTGGTCCATCCCCTGCCAGAGACAAGCAGGTAAAGGCAGCCAGAACTGGAAGGGGACAAATGGGGCCCCAGAGAGGCTTCTACCAAACTGCAAGCAGGCTGCATTGCTAACCAAGACTTCTTGGGATTCTGGACTGTCGACATCCACCGGGAGGGTTGCAGCCAGAGATCAGCTCCCCAGAAGAGACACACGGCACACCTGAGAAGGTGCACCAGTTGTACACCCAGAAAACTGACCGGCTGGGCTGGGGGAGGCGATAAGCCACAGCCCCCNGTCGACATCCACCGGGAGGGTTGCAGCCAGAGATCAGCTCCCCAGAAGAGACACACGGCACACCTGAGAAGGTGCACCAGTTGTACACCCAGAAAACTGACCGGCTGGGCTGGGGGAGGCGATAAGCCACAGCCCCCAACTGGGGGCCATCGCACTTGCCAAACAACTGGTCACCTGAGCTGCTCGGATCTGGGAAGGGCACAAAACGCGTGCCTTTGTGGAGTACCTGAGAACCTGAACCTGAGTGGCTTAGTCCTGGGAAGTACAGGCAACCCAGGGGCCTGCCTCAGACAGTTCCTGGCAGAGCAACCTAGAGCCTGAACAGTGTAGACTGGGAAAACACACACACCGTGAGGGGGGCCAAACCCAGTGTGGCCGAGACACTGCGAGCACTTCCCACACATGCCAGTGATATTTGTTCCCAGTGTTCCTCCCTCCCCACAGCCCCACTGAACAAGTAAGCCGGAAAAAGTGACCACCACCGCCCCCTTGTGTCAGGGCAGAAATTAGACACTGAAGAGACCAGCAAAAAGAAGAAGCTAAAATAAACAGAGGGAACCACTATGGAAGTGACAGGTGCAATAGATTAAAACCCTGCAGTTAGCACCAACTACATAGGAAGGGGCCGATAGATCTTGAGAAGTATAAGCTGAATGAAGAAACTATCCGAAAATGAACTGAACCCACACTGTCCACAACAACACCAGACAAAGTCCTAGATATATTTTTACTATTATCATTTTCTTAAGGTTTTTAGATTTTATTTTAAGTGCTCTATTTATTGCTCCTTTAATTTTCATTTTTATAACCTACTATTACCTTGCAAAAAAAGGATCCTATATTAAAGCACACTTCATATGTATATTTTATAATTTTTGTGACTTTGTTTTTTTCTTTAATATTGTATTTTTGAGAATTTAACATCTACTCTAGATTTTTAATCTTTGCTTTTTGGTATTTGTTATCAATATTGTACCTTTAAGAACCCAATTTTCAGTACCTATTTTTACTTGGGAGTGAGATTATTGGCTTGATTGCTCTCCAGTTGTGGCTGTGACCTGTCATGGAAGTAAAGTCTGATGATGCATAAAGTCCAGTACTGCACAGGAACCTAGAATGTTAGGTCCATGAATCAAGAAAACTGGAAGTGTCAAACAGGAGACGGCGAGAGTGAACATCAACATCTTCGGAATCAGTGAACTAAAATGGACTGGAATGAGTGAATTTAAATCAGACGATCACTATATCTACTACTGTGGGCAAGAATCTATTAGAATAAATGGATTATCCCTGATAGTCAGCAAAAGAGTCTGAAATGCAGTACTTGGATGCAGTCTCAAAAAAGACAAAATGATCTCTGTCCATTTCCAAGGCAAACCATTCAATATCACAGTAATCCATGTCTATGCCCCAACCAGTAATGCTGAAGAAGCTGAAGTTGAACGGTTCTATGAAGACCTACAAGACCTTCTAGAACTAACACCCCCAAAAGATGTCTTTTTCATTATAGGGTACTGGAATGCAATAGTAGGAATCAAGAGATACCTGGAGTAGCAGGCAAACTTGGCTTTGGAGTACAAAATGAAGCAGGGCAAAAGCTAATAGAGTTTTGTCAAGAGAATACACTGGTCATAGCAAACACCCTCTTCCAACAACATGAGAGAAGACTCAGTCCATGGACATCAACAGATGGTCAATGCTGAAATCAGATTGATTATATTTATTGCAGCCAAACATGGAGAAGCTCTATACAGTTAGTAAAAACAAGACCGGGAGCTGACTATGGCTCAGATCATGAACTCCTTATTTCAAAATTCAGACTTAAATTGAAGAAAGTAGGGAAAACCACTAGACCATTCAGGTATGATCTAAATCAAATCCCTTATGATTATACAGTGAAAGTGACTAATAGATTTAAGGGACTAGATCTGATAGAGTGCCTGAATAATTATGGACAGAGTATTACAGCATTGTACAGGAGGCAGCGATCAAGACCATCCTCAAGAAAAAGAAATGAGATTGCCAACTCACAGGATCTTCCTGACCCAAGGATCAAACCCGTGTCTCTTATGCCTCCTGCATTGGCAGGTGGGTTCTTTACCACTAGTGCCACATGGGAAGCCTGTTCCTATCTGAGCAGTCACCAAATGCTATCCAGTATACTCTCACAATATTAAATCTGTTCCTTCTCACTTCCTCTGTCACTACCTATTTCAATCCCTCATCATCTTTCAACTTAATTGTTGCTATATCCTACTAACTTGTTTCCTTGTCTCTAGTCTCTCTCCCTTCCAATCCATCCTTCTCACTGTTGTCAGTTGGCTTCCTAACACAAGTTGAATCATATTCAATCCCCTCCTCAAATGACCTCCCACTGCTTACAAAATAAATTCCCAAATCTTTAAGTTGTACAGCCTAGTGGTTAAGACCATAGGCCTATAAATAAAGTAGATTTGGGCTTGAATCTTTGCAGACCAAGTTGTTGTTAAACTTGAAGATGTTTACTTAATGCTCTGAACTTAAATTTCCTCATAAATGAAATGGGACTAAAAGTTAGTACCTATCCTATACAGCTGATTAAATCATACTGTTTGCTTAGTATAACACAAAAGTTCAGCAGATGTTAGCTTTTATTAATATTATTATTAGACTTCCATAATCTTACCTGTCCTACTTCTGCAGCTTCATCTGCTACATTCCTCTGACTATATTGTAGTACATAATGTATACTCTTACCTGTGTCAGTTCATTAAGCTGAAATACTCTCCCCTTTACTTTTCCTTCTGTTGAAATCCTATCTTTCAAAACTCAGTTCAAATACTTTTTTGTGTGACGTTTTTTCTGGTCAGTGTCCCTTCTCTGTCAAAATTATTTTTCCCTTTTCCACCAACATCATTTGGCTCTTCTTACTATTGGTAATTCTACTCTGCATGTTACTTCTTTATATTTCTATGTCCTTTACTAGATTTTTTTGTGAGCTCCTTCAACTAAAGGACAAAGACCTATTATTGTGGCACTTAATTTTTGCACCTATTACAGTGCTTTTGTAATGTCACCATGCTTTGTTATAGAAATGTTGAGTGAGTTAAAGAACACATAATGTACATTAAGGAAAAAATGAGTATCTTAGATTTCCCTGTTCTTTCCCTGTTTTAGATATATGCCACCTTTTATGATACCAGATGTTTAGAAACCACTCTGCAACACCATCAGTCAACAACAGTGCTTTTGTAATGTCACCATGCTTTGTTATAGAAATGTTGAGTGAGTTAAAGAACACATAATGTACATTAAGGAAAAAATGAGTATCTTAGATTTCCCTGTTCTTTCCCTGTTTTAGATATATGCCACCTTTTATGATACCAGATGTTTAGAAACCACTCTGCAACACCATCAGTCAACCTCCGAGAGGTGTGTGTGTGTGTGGTATAATCACTAGGCATGAAGGTTGCACACACAAAAGAGTCTGGTACGGGGCAAACTGTTACTGTATTTGGTAAACAAGGAGGGGGGAGGGAGAAAATGTACAAAACATAAAGGAGTTGAAAGACAGGGTTTTAAATATTCATATTAATTTTAATTATAGTATATCATAAGTACAAAAGAAAAAAAGATAAGAAGTTCATTCTGGGAAAAATTATTTTCAGGCTAAGCTTTACTATTAAAAGGCTTTACTATTTAAAGCCCACAACTTAGACAACTGTTGTGGCAGTGGTTTAGTTGCTAAGTCGTGTACAACTCTTGCAACCCCACGGACTGTAGCCCACCAGGCTCTTCTGTCCATGGAATTCTCCAGGCAAGAATACTGGAGTGGGTTGCCATTTCCTTCTCCAGGGGATCTTCCTGACTCAGGAATCGAACCCAGGTCTCCTGCACTGCAAGCAGATGTTTTTACCAACTGAACTACAAGGGAACTGTTAGTTTTGTTCAAACCAGGAGGCTGATCACCTGAGAACTTCTATTGCTTTAATATCATGGACAGAAAAGCCTGGAAGGCTACATGAGTCCTTTATTGGCTTGTTAGATTTATGTAGTTCTTGGTAGAAATGATATTTTATTTCATCTGTATTGTTTCTTCTTGTCCTTTTAGTTAAGGACCCAATCTTTCCAAACCCAGAGCCATTGTGTATCTGAAGACTTAGACAATTCCTTTTTCAATGCTAGTGGAAACAATTTGTTGCATAGTAATATTTGAAAACTATCTTTGAAATTATAATATTACATGTATATGAAAGGTCAAGAATAGCATTTAAAAACTATGCAGAAATAAATTTATCATATTCTTCATCTGTTTAATTAAAATATCACTTGAACTCATGTTATAGGTAAACTAGAGAGACATATATAGTCCAGACCATGAGTCTATTAAAGAGCAATACTAAAGTTGTGTTGGGCTTCCCAGGTGGCTCAGTGGTAAAGAATCTGTCTGCCAATGCAGGAAACATGGGTTGATCCCAGGTTCAGAAAGATCCCCTGGAGAGGGAAATGGCAACCCACTCCAGTATTCTTGCCTGGAGAACCCCTTGGACAGAGAAGCCTGGCAGGCTACAGTCCTTGGGGTTGCAAAGAGTCGGGCACAACTTAGCAACTGAACAACAGCAACAACAAAAGTTGTATGCTGAGAGCTGTTACTATAATTTTAAAAGACTCAATGTGAGAGAATTTTTTGTAAAACATATAACCAATGAAGAACTTATAGCAGACTACATAAAGATGCTTACAAATAAAAAATGCATTAATCAGTATATTCACAGCAGAAATACAAGCGCCAAGGGATGTATAAGAATGTCTATAGCAGCATTATTCATAATGACCCCAATAATACAAATATTTGTATAAATAATAATACAAATATCTTTCAACAAGAGAGTAGATGACCACATTGTGGCATAGTCATAGAAAGGAATATTATGCACTAATAAAATAAAATTTACAGTTACATGCAGTAACATGAATGTATCTTGCAAATAATTGTTGACTAAAAATACTGATTGCAGAAATCACTGTATGATTCCATTAAATAAAATTGAAAACAAGGCAAAACTAGCTAAAGTAAGGATTTTGTTAGTTTCCTTTTGAGGGGAAGGGAAAGTTTGTGATTGGGAGCTTCTAGGAATTTGGCAATGCTCTATTTTTTCACATGAATAGTAGCTACTTCCACTTTAAAATGTATTCACCTTTAAAAGAATTCATAAAACTAGTCATTTACCTTTTGCACATTTTATTTAATTTATTATCTTTCATAAAACAAAACATATGACTAGATAAAAAACTACTTGGTTAGCAGAGAATCTGAGCAGAGGAATTGTAATGGTCTTAAGGAATACAAGCACCAAGATATCATAGTCTCCCCAGATAAACAACCTAACTCCATGCCTTATGGAAAAGAAGAAGAATCTAACTTCATGCCTTAAGGAGAAAGAAAAACAAATTAAGCCCAAAGTTAGCAGAAGGAAGGAAATAAAAAAATGAGAACAGAAATAATGAAATAGAAATGAGAAAAATAATAGAAAAGATTAATTAAGCTAACAGTTGGTTCTTTGAAAAGATGAGCTAGCTAGACTAATCAAGAAAAAAGAGGGCACTCAAATCAACAAAATTATAAAAGAAAAAGAAAACATTACATCTGGTACCACAGAAATACAAGGGATCATAAAGGGCTACTATGAACAATTATATGCCAACAAACTGGACAATTTAGAATAAATGGAAAAATTATTTAAAACATACAATCTAACAAGACTAAAACAGGAAGAAAGTCAAAAAAGACCAATTATTAGGAGATTGAATCAGTGATCAAAAATCTCTCAATTAAGTAAAGCTCATGGCCAGATGACTTCGGTGGTGGATTTTACCAGATATTTAAAGAACTAGCACCAATACTACTCAAACTATTACAAAAAAAAAGAGAGAGAAAGAGAGAAAGGAACACTTTTGCATTCATTTTATGAGACCAGAATTATCGTAATCCTAAATTCAGAGAAGGACATGACTAGAAAAGAAAACTACAGATCAATATCCCTAATGAATATAGATGAAAAAATTCTTTACAAAATTCAGCAGAATATTAAAAGGATTATTCACCATCAAGTGGAATTTTTATCTGAGATGCAAAGATGCAAGAATGGTTCAACATATGCAAGTCAATCAATAAGATATATCCCATTAATAAAATTAAAGAAAATAATATGATCATCTCAATATGTGTGGGAAATCACATGACAAAATTCAACATCTATTCATGATAAAAACCACTTAACAAATTAGACATAAAAAGAACATATCTCAACACAATGAAGGCTGTATATGACAGACCGACAACTAACATCATACTCAATTGTGAAAGGTCGAAATCTTTCCCTCTAAGAACATACATATTCTTTTAAAGGAGATATCACCTCACCCCTATTAGAATGGCCATCATCAAAAGACAAGAGACACCATGGCCAAAAAGCACATAAAAAGATGCTCAACATCACTAATTATCAGAAATGCAAATCAAAACTACAATGAGGTATTACTTCACACTGGTTAGTATGGCCATCATCTAAAAGTCTACGAACAATAAAGGCTGGAGAGGGTGTGGAGAAAAGGGAACCCTCCTACACTGTTTGTGGGAATGTAAACTTGTACAACCAGTTTGACTGTTCCTTAAAAAACTAAAACAAAACTACTATATGATCTAGCAATCCCACTCCGGAGCATATATCTGGAGAAAGCCACAATCCAAAAAGATACATGCACCCCAGTGTTCATTGCAGCACTATTTATAATATCCAAGACATGGAAGCAACCCAAATGGCCATCAACAGAAGAATGGATAAAGAAAATGTAATACATATATACAATGGAATATTACTCATCATAAAAAAGAATGAAATAATACCATTTACATCAACATGGATGGACCTAGAGATTGTCATACTAAATAAAGTAAATCAGACAAAGAAAATACCATATGATATCATTTATATGTGAAATCAAATCTTTTTAAATGATACACTTTTAAAATGTACTTGCAAAAAACAAAAACAGACTTACAAATGTAGAAAAAAACCTTATGGTTACCAAAGGGGAAAGGTAGGTTGAGGAATAAATCAGGAGTTTGGGATGAACCTACATATACTACAATACATAAGACAGAAAACCAACAAGGACTACTGTATAACACAAGGGACTCTACTCAATATTCTATGATAACCTATATGAGAAAAGAATCTAAAAAAAGAATGAATACATGTATGTGTATAACTAAATCACTTTGCTGTACACTGAAACTAACACAACATTGTAAATCAACTATATTCTAATAAAATTAAAATTACATAAATAAAGGAAAATAAATGCTGACAAAGATGTGGAGATAAGGTAACCCTTGTGCATTGGTGATGGGATTGTAAATTAGTACAGACACTACGGAAAACAGTCTGGTGGTTTCCAAAAAATTTAAAATAGACCTCTCGGGAATTCATTGGCAATCCAGTGGTTAGAATTCTGTGCTCTCACTGCAAGAGCCAGGGTTCAGTCCCTGGAACCGAAATCCCACAAGCTGCATGGCTCAGCCAAGAAACTAAGGACTCTTATATCATCAAGCAATTCCATTTCCAGAAATGTGTACAAAGGAAATGTAAACACTAACTCTAAAAATATTTGCACTCGCATGTTCATAGCAGCACTATTTACAATAGCCAAGACATGGAAATAATCTAAATGTCCATCAGTGGATGAATGGATAAAGTTATGAGATCATGCATGCATGCATGCTAAGTTGCTTTAGTCATATCCGACTCTTTGCGAGCTTATGTACTGTAGCCTGCCAGGTTTCTCTGTTCATGAAATTCTCCAGGCAGGAATACTGGAGTGGGTTGTCATGCTCTCCTCCAGGAGGTAATTCTCAACTCAGGAATCAAACCTGCTTCTCTTATATCTCCTTCATTGGCAGGCATGTTCTTTACCACTAGTGCCACCTGGGAAGCTCTGTGAGATCATTATACACACACACACACACATATGTGTATATATATATACACAAGGACCTCTGTATAACACAGGGGACTCTACTCAATATTCTATGATAACCTATATGAGAAAAGAATCTAAAAAAAGAATGAATACATGTATGTGTATAACTAAATCACTTTGCTGTACACTGAAACTAACACAACATTGTAAATCAACTATATTCTAATAAAATTAAAATTACATAAATAAAGGAAAATAAATGCTGACAAAGATGTGGAGATAAGGTAACCCTTGTGCATTGGTGATGGGATTGTAAATTAGTACAGACACTACGGAAAACAGTCTGGTGGTTTCCAAAAAATTTAAAATAGACCTCTCGGGAATTCATTGGCAATCCAGTGGTTAGAATTCTGTGCTCTCACTGCAAGAGCCAGGGTTCAGTCCCTGGAACCGAAATCCCACAAGCTGCATGGCTCAGCCAAGAAACTAAGGACTCTTATATCATCAAGCAATTCCATTTCCAGAAATGTGTACAAAGGAAATGTAAACACTAACTCTAAAAATATTTGCACTCGCATGTTCATAGCAGCACTATTTACAATAGCCAAGACATGGAAATAATCTAAATGTCCATCAGTGGATGAATGGATAAAGTTATGAGATCATGCATGCATGCATGCTAAGTTGCTTTAGTCATATCCGACTCTTTGCGAGCTTATGTACTGTAGCCTGCCAGGTTTCTCTGTTCATGAAATTCTCCAGGCAGGAATACTGGAGTGGGTTGTCATGCTCTCCTCCAGGAGGTAATTCTCAACTCAGGAATCAAACCTGCTTCTCTTATATCTCCTTCATTGGCAGGCATGTTCTTTACCACTAGTGCCACCTGGGAAGCTCTGTGAGATCATTATACACACACACACACACATATGTGTATATATATATACACAAGGACCTCTGTATAACACAGGGGACTCTACTCAATATTCTATGATAACCTATATGAGAAAAGAATCTAAAAAAAGAATGAATACATGTATGTGTATAACTAAATCACTTTGCTGTACACTGAAACTAACACATTGTAAATCAACTATATTCTAATAAAATTAAAATTACATAAATAAAGGAAAATAAATGCTGACTATATATATACTATATATATATACACATGTGTGTGTGTGTATATATATAATTTCAAAATTTCTTTTATCTATTTTCCTTGTTTTTTGATAATTGAGTATATATTCAACCTTCAAGAAACAAGGAAGTTCTGCTATTTGTGACTACAGTAGATAGACCTCAAAGGCATTATGCAGAGTGAAATAAATCAAAGAAAGACAAATATTGTATGATCTCACCTATAGGTGGAACCTAATAAACACTAAACTCATAGAAAAAGAAAGCTGACGTGTAATTATCAGAGGCAGGGGGTGAGGCAAGGGGAATTTGAAGAAGGTGGTCAAAAGAAACAAGTTTCCATTTATAAAATAAATAAGCACTAGGGATGTAACGTACAATATGATGACTATAGTTAACACTGCTGCATAATATGTAGGAAAGTTTTTAAGACAGTAGATCCTGAGGTTCCATCACAAGGAGAATTTTTTTTCTTTTCTTTTTATCTTATCTATTTGAGATAATGGTTGTTATTTAAACTTATTGTGGTACTAATTTCACAGTATATGTAAATCAAACCATCATGCTGCATACCTTAAACTTACACAGTGATGTATGTCAATTATTTCTCAAAAAAACTTGGAAAATAAGATATCATATTCTCATGTACCCACATGCATTACGGAGTTAGAATTGTGGAAGAGGCTACAATACTCTGTCAAGGCTTCCTCTTCTTTAGAAAACCTTGGACATTGTACCAAATTCTAGCTTTCCAGCTCTATTCCTACTGAGTGGAAAATGTGACACTTTTACTTTTATTTGTTATTGAAAATCATTCTTTTCAAATTCAATTTATTTTCACAATAGGTTGGTAATTGGTAAATACGGAGAAGGTAGAGGGAAATGCCTAAAATACAGAGAAGAAAGTTGAAAGACACAGGTTTTTTTAAAAAAAATCACATTAGTCTTAATTATTATACATTATGAACAGTGGAAGTCACAAATAGATTCAAGGGATTAGATCTGATAGACAGAATACCTGAAGAACTATGGACAGAGGTTCCTAGCATTGTACAGGAGGCCATGATCAAAACCATCCTCAAGAAAAAGAAATGCAAAAAGGAAAAGTGGTTGTCTGAGGAAGCCTTAGAAATTGCTGAGAAGAGAAGAGAAGTGAAAGGCAAAGAAGGAAAGGAAAGATATACCCTTCTGAATGCAGAGTTCCAAAGAATAGCGAGGTGAGATAAGTGATGAGTACAAAGAAAGAGGTGGAAAGAATACACAGAAGTATATATAAAAAAAAATCTTAATGACCAGATAAGAACAATGGTGTGATCACTCACCTAAAGCTAGACATCCTGGAGTCCAAAGTTAAGTGGGCCTTAGTCAGCATCACTACAAACAAAGCTAGTGGAGATGATGGAATTCCAGCTGAGATATTTCAAATCTTAAAAGATGATGCTGTGAAAGAGCTGCACTCAATATGCCAGCAAATTTGGAAAGCTCAGCAGTGGCCACAGGACTGGAAAAGGTCAGTTTTCATTCCAATCCCAAAGAAGGGCAATGCCAAAGAATGTTCAAGTGAAGTGAAGTGAAGTGAAGTGAGGTCGCTCAGTCATGGCCGACTCTTTGCGACCCTGTGGACTGTAGCCCACCAGGCTTCTCCGTCCATGGGATTCTCCAGGTAAGAGTACTGGAGTGGGTTACCATTTCCTTCTCCAAAGAATGTTCAAACTACTGCCCAATTGCACTGAAGTTCTTGGTTCATGTACTGTTGAAACCTGGCCTGGAGAATTTTGAGCATTACTTTGCCAGCATATGAAATGAGTGCAATTGTGCAGAAGAATGTTCAAACTACTGCACAATTGCACTCATTTCATATGCTAGCAAAGTAGTTCTCAAAATTATCCAGGCCAGGTTTCAACAGTACATGAACCAAGAATTTCCAGATGCTCGAGCTGAATTTAGAAAAGGCAAAGGAACCAGAGACCAAATTGCCAACATCTATTGGATCACAGAAAAAGCAAGAGAATTCCAGGAAAACATCTACTTCCGCTTTTTTGACTACACTAAAACCTTTGACTGTGTGGATCATGACAAACTGTGGAAAATTCTTTAAGAGATGGAAATACCAGACCACCTTACCTGCCTCCTGAGAAATCTGTATGGGGGTCAAGAACAGTTAGAACTGGACATGGAACAATAGACTGGTTCCTAATTGGGAAAGGAGTATGTCAAGGCTGTATATTGTCACCCTACTTATTTAACTTATATGCAGAGTACATCATGGGAAATCCGGGGCTGCATGAAGCACAAGCTGGAGTCAAGATTGCTGGGAAAAATATAAATACCCTCAGATATGCAAATCATACCACCCTTATGGCAGATAGCGAAGAGGAACTAAAAATCCTCTTGATGAAGGTAAAAGAGGAGAGTGAAAAAGCATAAAACTTTAAAAACTCAACATTCAAAAAACTAAGATCATGGCACCTGGTCCCATCGCTTCATGGCAAATAGATGGAGAAACAATGAAAACAGTGACAGACTTTATTTTCTTGAGTTCTCAAATCACTGCAGATGGTGACTGCAGCCAGAAATTAAAAAACACTTGCTCCTTGGAAGGAAAGCTATGACAAACCTATACAGCATATTAAAAAAGCAGAGACATTGCCAAAAAATGTCCATCTTGTCAAAGCTATGGTTTTTCCAGTAGTCATGTATGGATGTGTGAGTTGGACCATAAAGAAAGCTGACCGCCAAAGAATTGATGCTTTTGAACTGTGGTGTTGGAGAAGACTCTAGAGAGTCCCTTGGACTGCAAGGAGATCCAACCAGTCCGTCCTAAAGGAAATCAGTCCTGAGTAATCATTGGAAGGACTGATGCTTAGACTGAAGCTCCAATACTTTGGCCACCTGATGCAAACAACTCACTCACTGGAAAAGACTCTGATGCTGGGGAAGATTGAAGGCAGGAACAGAAGGGTTTGACAGAGGATGAGATGGTTGGATGGCATCACTGACTCGATAGACACAAATCTGAGCAAGCTCCGGGAGTTGGTGATGGACAGGGAGGCTTGGTGTTCTGCAGTCCATGGGGTCACAAAGAGTTGGACATGACTGAACAACTGAACTGACTGAATGAGGGCCAGTTAAAGAAATAGTATAATTTTGAATAACTTAAATTTGATAGTGAGCAATATTGTGAACTACTGATCAGGAAAATAAAGTTTAAAAAGTAAGATTAATCCATCACGAAGTAGTTTTCAAGGCTAAGAAACTGTTTCCAAACCAAACTTGGATTCGCTCATCAGAGGTGTAGGAAAGCTCATCAGACGTATATTGACACCAGCAAGGAAAGTACACCATTTATTGCCAGATGCCCAATGTCAGTCCAGGCAGGAAAAATGGGCAGGTCATGCTCAAAAGACCCAAACTCCCCAGTGGCTTTTAGGAAAGGGGTTTAAAGTCAGTGTTAGGTAGAGGATTTCAAGGTTCATGATCTGCTCAAGTACATCCTTCTAATTTGTTGGTGGTGAGGTAACAAGGTGATGTTTTGGGAGTTAACATCATTAACCTTCCAGTTTTAACATCTCTGAGGTCTCTGTCTGAGGTCTCCATACTTGTGGTCAGCTTGCAATTAACTTCTTTTCCCTGGTTGGGGTT
This sequence comes from Oreotragus oreotragus, assembly GCA_006410675.1. Classification (NCBI taxonomy): domain Eukaryota; kingdom Metazoa; phylum Chordata; class Mammalia; order Artiodactyla; family Bovidae; genus Oreotragus; species Oreotragus oreotragus. The sequence continues at coordinate 28,257 of SJYX01017044.1, forward strand.
TTAGTATCTGCAAAGCAATTCAAGGATATGGCTCAGGATATTATCAATTGCCCTGGGGAGGAACTAAAGGTCACTGACTTTGTTTTATGGCTAAACTATTATTATTTTGTCTTGCTTGATACTTTTCCTTTGTTTCTGCTTTTTCTCACTTCTCTGATTAAATTTGTTCTTTGAAAATTTGGGGAAAGCCTAAGAAGCTAAGCTTTTCTACAAACAAGAAGCAAAGGAAGGTGGAGGATGTTGGGGATAGGCTCTGTCCCTGGGAATGCCCTGCAGGGTCCTGTCCATGTCTGTGCTAAGTCATTTCAGTCATGTCTGACTCTGTGTGACCTTATGGACTGTAGCCCACTGGGCACCTCTGTCCATGGGATTCTCCAGGAAAGAATACTGGCGTGGATTGCCATGCCCTCCTCTGGGGATCTTCCCGATCCAGGGATCAAACTCATGTGGACATATTCTGTAAATATGATCATTTAGTATTTTTTATTTTAGCAGGAGAAGCTCAGAAATTTATTATTTTTAAATAATCATAGATACATTAGTTGTTTAATATTTGTTTTGGTAGTAGAAGATCATAGTATTATTATTTTTAAATAATCATGGACAAGGCAAAAATTTCACAGATTCCTCAGATAAGTTAGGATTTGGTAATTTCTCTATAATGATTTATGATACTTTCTTAAACCTTTTATTGGGTGTCACAAGAGATATTAAGATAATGACTTGAAAGTTCTCCTTTGATATGATCTTTTAAAGTTTCTAAGAAAAAACCTCATTATGCTTGCCTTCCTTGCACCATTTTTATGAGTATGTGTCATGTCCACTGGGAATGCAGTTAAAATTAAATGACCCTACAATGTACTTGGTATCATGTTTAAATGCTAATTTTAGATGTCTTTTATTGGTTATATGCTCAGTTGATAATTTTTCACTTTCATCTTACTCATAATGTGTCTCCAGAATCACACTATAGAATGACTTATATTTTAGGAACTTTCCTGGATATGAGAATACTTCCTTGTTTTACATTATATGTATTATTTTAAAACCAAAAATAATATTAGAAAACTTTAAAATTTTTGACTAATCAAAAAATTAACCAACTAGCTGCTAATCAATTTTCTTTCAATTTTTAACCACATGAATATATTTTATCTACAAGTTTTTTTTTAATTTAGCCTTTCCTTTCAGTAGCATGAATATACTTTATCTACAAGTTTTGTTTTTTTTTTTAATTTAGCCTTTCCTTTCAGTATTATGGGAACTTCCCTGGTGGCTCAGACAGTAAAGCGTCTGCCTACAATGTGGGAGACCCGGGTTCAATTCCTGGGTTGGAAAGATCTCCTGGAGAAGGAAATGGCAGCCCACTCCAGTATTCTTGCCTGGAAAATCCCACGGATGGAGGAACCTGGTAGGCTACAGTCCATGGGGTTNACTTCCCTGGTGGCTCAGACAGTAAAGCGTCTGCCTACAATGTGGGAGACCCGGGTTCAATTCCTGGGTTGGAAAGATCTCCTGGAGAAGGAAATGGCAGCCCACTCCAGTATTCTTGCCTGGAAAATCCCACGGATGGAGGAACCTGGTAGGCTACAGTCCATGGGGTTGCAAAGAGTCGGACACGACTGAGCGACTTCACTTTCAGTACTATATTGCAAGCATTTTAACATGTCACTGACATGCCTGTCAATCTTTTCCTCTGTGTTTTCATCTGCTACTTCAAACAATAGAATTGTAATATCTGGATTCATTTTAGTTTAAACCAAATAACATGTTGCCTGCAGTCTCTGATCTCTTATCCTTTCTATGACCTTTGCTTTCAACATTGTTTGTTATAGCTAGACCTCAAGGAAGATCTTACTTTAAAGTCTGCAGCCCTTATTTGTCTTCTACATATCAAAGGATCAGAGGAGGGGCAATAGTATTTTAATCTATGAAGATTCATTAGTGAAGGTTATAGAACTTGTGCCTATTTAGCTTTGAAACTGAATTAGCTTGCTGGTATGGGTGAGATTAAGGAATTTTAAATATAAGACTTCAAGTAGATGCAAGGATAGATAGTATTGAGCAACTGTCTTCCATTTTTGTTGAGAATAAAAGGAACTGTACATACTAGGGCAAGAAGGATTTATTTCTGTAAATACACAATGGTGAAACCCAGCTGTGGTGACCCAAGGATGAAGGAGCAGATAAAACCAAAGAGGGTCTTGGAATGCAGGAACAGAAAAACCAGACCCTTATTGTTCTTCCTTCCCCCATGNAGAATAAAAGGAACTGTACATACTAGGGCAAGAAGGATTTATTTCTGTAAATACACAATGGTGAAACCCAGCTGTGGTGACCCAAGGATGAAGGAGCAGATAAAACCAAAGAGGGTCTTGGAATGCAGGAACAGAAAAACCAGACCCTTATTGTTCTTCCTTCCCCCATGTTGTAACTATTAATGGATTTCAGGTCGTCCTGAGCAGTATAACCTGTCTCCCCTCCTACGCCATAGAGAGAAGACATTTGCCTTACTCTTCCTCCCCCACTCAGTATATGTGCCTCATCCAATCAGCAAATGACCCGCAAGACCTCTATCCCACTCCTTGTACCCTGAGTATAAAAGTGGACTAAGGATCCCTGTTCAACGTCAGTTCTCCCTTGGGCTGGCCTGCTATTCTAACAGTGTCTCCCACTCTAATAAACTTTATTTCCCTCTCATTCTGTCTCATGTCTGGAAATTCTGTTCCAACCCATGCCCAGACCATGACACTTTTGGTGGCCTATATGGGGACTCTGCATTCAGATGCTTATATCTTTTCTTTTCTCCTTTACTTTTCATCTCTCTTCTTTTCATTGCTATTTGTAAGGCTTCTCCAGACAGCCATTTTGCTTTTTTGCATTTCTTTTATTCTTGAAGAGATCTCTAGTCTTTCCCATTCTGTTCTTTTCCTCTATTTCTTTGCATGGATCGCTGAAGAAGGCTTTCTTATCTCTTCTTGCTATTCTTTGGAACTCTGCATTCAGATGCTTATATCTTTCCTGTTTTCCTTTGTTTTTCGCTTCTCTTCTTTTCACAGCTATTTGTAAGGCCTCCCCAGACAGCCATTTTGCTTTTTTGCATTTCTTTTCCATGGAGATGGTCTTGATCCCTGTCTCCTGTACAATGTCACGAACCTCATTCCATAGTTCATCAGGAACTCTATCTATCAGATCTAGGCCCTTAAATCTATTTCTCACTTCCACTGTATAATCATAAGGGATTTGATTTAGGTCATACCCAAATGGTCTAGTTTTCCCTACTTTCTTCAATTTAAGTCTGAATTTGGTATTAAGGAGTTCATGATCTGAGCCACAGTCAGCTCCTGGTCTTGTTTTTGTTGACTGTATAGAGCTTCTCCATCTTTGGCAGCATAGAATATAATCAATCTGATTTTAGTGTTGACCATCTGGTGATGTCCATGTGTAGAGTCTTCTCTTGTGTTGTTGGAAGAGGGTGTTTGCTATGACCAGTGCATTTTCTTGGCAAAACTCTATTAGTCTTTGCCCTGCTTCATTCCGCATTCCAAGGCCAAATTTGCCTGTTAGGACAAGTTATAACCATGTTATTTTAATCTTTTGTATCACTATTGACTTTTTGTCTTTTTTGCTTCATCAATTTCTAAGTAGTGTATTACAATCTATCACTGTGACTGTGAATTAATCAATTTCCATTTAATAGTTCTAGAAATTATTAATTTATATATTTTAACTTTGTGTTATTACTTCCACATACATTTCTAATCATTATTGAAGTTTCTATCATTACAAAATAATTCTATACTTAATTATGCTTTTGCCTTAAAGTCTATTTTGTCTGATATCAAGACACCCAAACCAGCTTCCTTTTAGTATTTCTTTTTCTAGCCTCTTAAAATTTCAATCTTTTTAATTTATTTTCTACATGAGTCTCTTATAAATAGCATTTGGTTTTGGATTGTGTTTCTCCAGACTGATATCTGTGGTCTTTTAACTGGAGTGTTTAGTTCACTTAGTGAATGCCCAAAATAGTACAACAGTTAACATTACTGGATTCATTGAGTACCTTTTAAAACCATCCCATTTTAATCCTTCTGCCGGTTTGAAAGTTATCATCTCTGATTCTAACCCAAATTTACAACATCATGACTTATTTATGAAGTTTGGAATTAATCAGTACCTTCAGTCTCTTCCCAGATGATGTAATGATCTGAGAACACTTTAACTCCCTTTAATCCCTCCTAACTTAAAGGTGACTATTTTCAACTGCTTTAATTTGAACTTTTATCTCAAACCTCAGAAGACATTATTATCATTTCAGTTTGTAAATGTTCATTTAGTTTTATCCACAAATTTTAAACTTTCTTGTTCTTCATTCTTTCTAACAGGTTGGATTTTCATTCTCAGATTTCTATCCTTCTGATTGAAGCACATTCTCTTAGTTTTTGTCTTTTTCCTCTGATTCCTAAGATATTATTTTGTTGAGTGGACAGTTGTTTATTCTTAACACATTAAGGATAACATTTCACTGCCTCATGTGATTTTACTTTGCTTTTTAGAAATCAGTTATCAATATAACTGGCACTGTTTATAATAACTTTTTTCTTCTTTGATTGCTTTAATTTTTTTCTGTTGCAATTATCAGTATTGCAACTTCACCACAATATGTAAAAGTTAGATTTATTTTCATTCATGTTTCTTGGACTTCACCAGCCTTCTTGAATCTATAGGTTGCTATCTTTTAGTATTACTGGAAAATTCTTCTTCAAATGTTGCCAATTCCCTCTCACTCTCCTTCTAGAACTCAAGTAAACATATGGTAGAACTTCTCCCTCTGTTATAAATACCACTTGGCCACATTTACATATTTTCCATCCCTTTGTCTTCCTGTTCTGCATTCTAGATACTTACTAATTCATCGTGTGTGTGCTCAGTCCCTCAGTCATATCTGACTCTGCGGCCTCGTGGACTGTAGCCTGCCAGGCTCCCCTGTCCATGGGATTCTCCAGGCAAGAATACTGGAGTGGGTTGCCATTTCCTTCTCCAGAGGATCTTCCTGACCCAAGGATCAAAGTTCTTTCCCACTGTGCCACCTGGGAAGCCCTAATTCTTTCTTTGGCTCTGTTTGATCTGTTAATGTATTTTAATTTCTAGAAGTCATGTTATTTTGTTTTTAAAATCTCCTTGGTTACTTCTTTTGGATATCTGTACCAAGAAGAATTGTTTAGGCTTCACTTGGGATGATTTGAGAGAAGAGCATTGAAACATGTATGTTACCATATGTGAAATAGATGACCAGTACATGTTAGATGCATGAAGCAGGGCATTCAAAGCCAGTGCTCTGGGACAACTCAGAGGGATGGGGTGGGGAGAGAGGTGGGAGGGGAGATTAAGAATGTGGGGGACACATGTACACCCATGGCTGATTCATGTCAGTCAGTCAGTTCAGTTGCTCAGTCGTGTCCAACTCTTTGCGATCCCATGAATCACAGCACGCCAGGCCTCCCTGTCCATCACCAAACTTAGTCGTGTCCGACTCTTGGTGACCACATGGACTGCAGCTACCAGGCTCCTCTGTCCATGGGACTTTCCAGGCAAGAATACTGGGGTGCCATTTCCTCCTCCAGGGGATCTTCCCGACCCAGGGGTCAAACCCATGTGCCCTGCACTGGCAGGTGGATTCTCTACCACTGAGCCATCAGGAAAGCCCAAACTCCCTTGTATCACATCCCAAACGGACCCTGCCTTGTGTGCCTCACGGGAGGGCAATGTTACTTCTCCTGACGTGATAAACATGTCACACATGGAGACTGTGTTAATGATTACCCAACGATGTCCGAACTGACTCATGTTTCAAAGTCTACGGTGAAAGAAGCCTTTTTAAGGAGGTCTCCTTACCCATCTCCGTCGAGATGGATTTTTGTGTCGCTCCACAGTCGGAGAACCATCCCGATGGTACAGCTTTTACTACACAGGAGGGAAGAAGAGACGTCTGGAGTTAGGGTCCACCCTCCTGCACGAGGCCTTCCCTCGCTGTGTCTCCACCCAGCTGGTGCAGCTCACAGCGGGGAAACACCACCTGCCCCGGGTCCCACTGCCTAGAGGTATACCTGTCTGCAGGGATAGCCCACCACTGAATTCAAGAAGACACAGGCCTAGGATGGCCAGAAACCCCAGCTTAGAGACAGTCACGGGGGACCGTGCCTCCATAAATGCTAGGTCTCAGCTGCAGCTCTCAGGGGCCAGGAGCAACCAGTGGACCACACGCCCGCAGTGCAGCAGGAGTGAAGCCGACAACGGCAGGCACGTGCCTGGCACGAGGCCACACACAGTCTGGGGGACACAGGCAAATCGTGGCAGCTACCCTCAGTCACCTGTCCTGGGGTGGCAGGGGCGGGGAAAGTGCCAACACCAGGACTGCAGTCTGGGCCTCTGTTTCTGTAGCTGCTGTGCAACTGGTGTTTTAAAATTGAGCTTAATCTGCGTTTTTTTTTTGCCCATCCAATCCTGAAAGATGATGCTGTCAAAGTGCTGCACTCAATATGCCAGCAAATTTGGAAAACTCAGCAGTGNAGATCCAACCAGTCCATTCTGAAGGAGATCAACCCTGGGATTTCTTTGGAAGGAATGATGCTAAAGCTGAAACTCCAGTACTTTGGCCACCTCATGCGAAGAGTTGACTCATTGGAAAAGACTCTGATGCTGAGAGGGATTGGTGGCAGGAGGAGAAGGGGACAACCAAGGATGAGATGGCTGGATGGCATCACGGACTCGATGGACGTGAGTCTGAGTGAACTCCGGGAGATGGTGATGGATAGGGAGGCCTGGCGGGCTGCGATTCATGGGATCGCCAAGAGTCGGACACGACTGAGCGACTGAACTGAACTGATATGGGGACTTGGGGTCTGTTCCCTACTTCCTCACTTCTCCTTTCTCATAGGGACTCTCTGCAAACAGGTAAGTGCTGTGAAAGCAATTGAAGACCTCTGGCCAGGGTTACCCTCTGGTGTGTTCCAAAGGCCCCACTGCTCATTGAGCCCCAGTAGCTGCTGCCCAAATGGGTGAGGATCTCTCCTTTGTCTTCTTTCCAACTGAGAACTAGGCCAACCAATATTGTGTGGGCACAGGTTAGGTACTTAAAAGCCATTAGGGCACCTGCCACATGAAGACTCCCATGTGAAGATAAGGGGGACATGGAACGGATCAGACCACACGGGCATCCGCCCCCAGCAAGACAACTTCCTTGCACCATATCAGGCACACAATGGTTGAAGCAAAACAGAGACCATGATCCCCTGGCCACTGCCTCCCCAGTAGGATTATAAGGCGGATTCCTCAGCCTTCTTCCCTGTCACTTTCACTTCTTTCCCTTTTTGATCTGGATTGATTTACAGGAGCCTAGGTGTTGCCTCTGAGCCGTCCCAAAAGTAACTTCCATGTTTCAGGAAATCGCCAAAAGGTGAGTCACCTGGTTTCTCCCAGGAATCTCTGTCTTTCTCTGCCTGGGTCACATGGTGACTTAGCTCTGTATTTCTTTGCCTGGATCGTGTGGTGCCTTAGCCGCACGGTTCTCAGAGGTCACCTCTCACTGTTCGATGTGACTGTTGGGGCGGTCGGCCATTTTTGTGCCATTAGTTGCACAGAGACGTCACTGAGACAAAAAGGGACTCCTTTTTGCCAGTCGGTGACTCTCAGTGCCCCCATTCTATGGTTAAGGATGGGTTCTGGTACGTCTCGGGAGCCTCTCTCAGGCTCATCCTTTGGTACATTCTCAGAAACTAGAAAATTTTGACCCTGCAAAAGGCCTGGCCACAATACAAACTGGGGGACCTCAAAAAAATGGCCTCTGAATGTCACACTAGCTTTTGCCAAAAGCAGGGAAAGGACTCAGAATATCCTTACATTCAGTCCTTCATGGCCCTTGGTCAGAATCCAGACTTTAGGAACACATGCTGCATGTGTCTTTCTGTTCCCTGCCTCTCTCCTGTCCCCCTCTGTTTCTCTCCATAGATTTTCTAGATGACCCCTACTCAACCTTTCATATCCACATGATCTCTAGGAAAGGATTCTGAGGTTCTCTTTCGGTCCAGGTCTTTTTCCTATATTCAAAAGCCTGAAGCATCAAAAACTTCCCTCTATGCTTCAAAACCAGTTCTTTTTGCATATGCAGTTAAAAACAACTAGCTTGTTTAAAAGTCTGCCTAAGGAAACACTTGAAGTTAACCCTTTCCATGTCCCTGAAATACACAACCCACTTTGCCTGAGACATCAGCCTTGGGCAAATTAGAACTTCAAAAAAAGGGGGGGGGTTGTCAAAGAGACATTTTAAATATCAAGCAGAAAACTATGAGATTTCTGTCTGTCTGTCTGTCTGGATTTATGTATGTCTCAGTGTGTGTCTTGGGTTTCTTTTTTTAATATTGCTGAAGTTGTAAATGAGTTCTAATTTAATTGGCCTAAAGAAAAGTAAACGCTTACAAATCAGACAATTCTAAATATAAGAGAAATTAACCTAAATGAATGTCAGATTCACATGAACTGGGAAATAGTCAATATTAAATATCTAGTATTAATGTTGGTTTGCTAATCTAATATAGACATGTCTAACAGTCATTAACATTAAGCATAATATTTTCATTGTGCCTAGGTTTATTATAAGTTAGGTATTGTTATATTGTTATATATGTTACAAGTTTGTCAGCAAGGAAAGTACCTCGAGTGAAGAAACTTCAAAAAAAATGTAAATGAGATATAAGCTTTTGGATAAACTCTATTTAAAATAATTATACTTTAGAAATGTCTGTCTAAAACAGTCTCTGTAGATTTTGGTAACCTGAATTTCTAGGGTAGTGCTTAACTAAATGATGGAACTTTATTGAATAGCTAGGTCACTTCCAAATAAAATAAGATTCTGAAACATTTGCTGCTTAACACTAATTTCCTTTTACACAGAAACTAAAGTGATTTTGGACTACCAATGAATAATGTTTGAAGCCATCCTGAGATGTTCTCTAGAAATTTTTTTAGAAATTGTCACTGGTATCTATGTTCACCAATCTATAGAATGTTAATATAAAGGTCAGTTCTTGGTTGCTTAAGGAAAGTATGATGTGTGTTTTCAGTAAAGAAGGTATGAGGAATGAAATTACATTTATGAAGGGAAAAGGACGTAGGTCTGACTTACAGGTGGCTGTTTCAGGATGGGAGAACAAAGTAATGTGTACAGAAAGTGATAAGAAAGTTTGANTAATATAAAGGTCAGTTCTTGGTTGCTTAAGGAAAGTATGATGTGTGTTTTCAGTAAAGAAGGTATGAGGAATGAAATTACATTTATGAAGGGAAAAGGACGTAGGTCTGACTTACAGGTGGCTGTTTCAGGATGGGAGAACAAAGTAATGTGTACAGAAAGTGATAAGAAAGTTTGATGAAAAGTGCACCCCAAGGGAAGAGTTTTGTGCATAAATACAAGCTTTCTTGAGATATTGAACTGCCTTTGATAATGGGTTTTAAGTTTCTTTACCTCTGAAGTAATCTGTTCTATGCTTACCTTTAAAATCTTCTTTGTTATTTTGGCTAAGTGAATATATAGTTTCACAGTGATCTATATGATTCTATCTGACTGAGTGTTACAAACCCTTTTGCTATTTATCGACAAAACTTCCTAAATAGCTTGACTTCTCGCTAATTTTGGGATGCCTCAGAGGGCCCCTGAGACATCGCAAAGAGCTATTAAACTACCTGGGTTCATTGGACATGTTAAGTTATATGGGAAGTACTGTTGAAGGGGTGATGAATCTTCTCAGGTTATACTGTATGGTTGATGTTATTAATATAGGTATCCTAAAATTATGTGGAATTCATATAGATCTGATATGCCCTGATAAAATGTCGTCAGTTATAATTCTAGTTATCATGTTAAAGTGTTACAAGTCACAGCAATGACCAAGTTACTTTGTCAGTTGCATTTTCAGTTCAGTTCAGTTGCTTAGCTGTGTCTGACTCTTTGCGACCCCATCGACTGCAGAACACCAGGCCTCCCTGTCCATCACCAACTCCTGGAGTCCACCCAAACCCATGTCCATTGAGTTGGTGATGCCATCCAACCATCTCACCTTCTGTCATTCCCTTCTCCTCTTCCCCTCAGTCTTTCTCAGCATCAAGGTCTTTTCAAATGAGTCAGCTCTTCACATCAGGTGGCCAAAGTATTAGTGTTTCAGCTTCAGCATCAGTCCTTCCAATGAATATTCAGGACTGATTTCCTTTAGGATGGACTGGTTGGATCTCCTTGCAGTCCAAGGGACTCTCAAGAGTTTTCTCCAACACCACACTTCAAAAGCATCAATTCTTCGGCACTCAGCTTTCCTTATAGTCCAACTCTCACATCCATACCTGACCACTGGAAAAACCATAGACTTGACTAGATGGACCTTTGTTGGCAAAGTAATGTCTCTGCTTTTTAACATGCTGTCTTGGTCGGTCACAACTTTCCTTCCAAGAGGTAAGTGTCTTTTAATCAGATTTTAAACATGCATTCTANGACCACTGGAAAAACCATAGACTTGACTAGATGGACCTTTGTTGGCAAAGTAATGTCTCTGCTTTTTAACATGCTGTCTTGGTCGGTCACAACTTTCCTTCCAAGAGGTAAGTGTCTTTTAATCAGATTTTAAACATGCATTCTATGGTTTCACCCTGATGCCTTTGCAAGAATACTGCTACTTCAAGATTTATGGAAAAGACTTTTCTAACATTAAGCAATAAACACATTTGTTTGTTTGTTATCTGGTAAACTGGTAACAGACTGGAATTTAGTTTACTCGCTATGTTAAGAGAACAAAGTTTTCTTAGAATGAAGCTTTTGACAACAGATTATGAATTTCTTTGCCTTTAAATGATTTGTATTTGTTTTAAAAATCTTTTGTTACTTTGGTAAAGTAAAGAAGCACTATTTAAGATTATAGTACATATAGACAAAGATCATTCTGCTTCTACAAAAGATAAGCCCTCATGGTTAGATTTTGCTATCCTGATATCCTTAAAACATGGCAACAGTCTACTCCTAAATTGGGAAATTAAAAATAGGTGAACAACAGCTATAAATCAGAGTCAGGGCTATGGGAAATCCAGGATGGCTGATTGGATTTTCCTGGCTCCCTGACAAACCTCATTTTTATTTGATGGGTTAAAGCCTTCCCTGGCTACAGGGTAATGCCCTAATAATGAAAAAAAAAACCATGTTTCACTGAATATTAAGGTTTATTAATTGTTAAACTAAGTTTCTAGTATTGTTAATTAAGGTCTAGTGTTTACTAAGACTCACTTCTGAGATAGTTCCCTGTTGTTATGTTATATTGCTAAAAGATTTAATTAAGTTATTAAAAAGGACACTCTAGGTTTGTTTTCCAAATTTGCTGGCATATTGAGTGCAGCACTTTAACAGCATCATCTTCCAGGATTTGAAACAGCTNGGCACAGCCTCCCCGCCAACCACTGCAAGAACAAGGTGAGACGCCACGGCCTCCCGGCCACGCCAACCACTGAAAGAACCAGGTGAGACGGCATGGCCTCCATGCCAACTACTGCAAGAACAAGGCAAGACGGCACGGCCTCCATGCCAACCACTGCAAGAACCAGGCGAGACGGCACGGCCTCCACGCCCACCAATGCAAGAACAAGGCGAGACGCCACGGCCTCCATGCCCACCACTGCAAGAACAAGGTGAGACGCCACGGCCTCCCCTCCACGCCAACCACTGAAAGAACCAGGCGAGACGGCACGGCCTCCACGCCAACCACTGCCTCTGCAGCTCGTGACTTCTGCTATCAGCTCTGCCTGAAATGCTCTTCCAACGCATCCTCTGACCTGCCCCAACCCCAGACCCACCTGACAAGCTCATTCGTCCTCTAAGACTGGGCTTAGCCATCGCCTGCTCCTGAAGGCCTCTGGCAGGCTCCCTGCCAGGCCCGTGCCCCTCCTGGGTTCCCGTGACCACCCCACACTTCTCCATTACTGGGTACATCACCCTGACTTCTGGTGACGGCTCTCTCCCCGCTGAGCTTACAGGCTCCTTGAGGCCGAGAACCGTGGATACTGTTGCTGCTCTGTGTGCCCGGGCTGAGCCTACTGCCTCACACTCAGGAGAATGCAAACGCACGGCTTGCTTAATGAAGAGCAAGTTAATGAGGAATAGAGAGAGTCTACTCTAATCCAGTTTTAACAAACTCAGGTTCAGCAATGATCTCACTTGCATTAACTTCTCCGATACGTAAGGAGAGTCGTTCACCTCCATTTAACACACATAATAAGGTCTATGATATAACTATTAGAACCTTGGCCTCCAGTTATTGGGAAATTCCCAACCTCTCTTCAAGCCTCTGACCCAGGACCCATCAACAAGTACTTGGGAATCCACGGGATATTAATACTGAATCAGGCCCTTGATATAATGCCCATTGATCACATACTTCCATTTGGGATGGTCAGCCTGGAAGGCACCTTCCTGCTTTACCTGGTCTGGCTCCTGCTTGCCCTGGGGTATTCACCACAGCTGTCACCTCCTCCAGGAAGCCCTCCTGGTTAAGGTGCCCTCTTCTAGGGCACCCCTGGGACCGAGGGTTAAATCTCTAAGCAGAGTATAGACCCTAAGCTCTCTGAGAGCAGAGACTGGACCAGCACAGCACACGAGAGCTAAGACGAGGGGCTCCACGGTCCCCAGGGCCTGACCACCTTGTCATCTACTGTCCCCACCATGGGTGTGGGACCCTGGAAACCTTTTTCCAGCAGCAACTCCTGGCCCTGCCGCAGAGGGGAGCCACCGTGCAGAGCAGACTCACCTTTCCTTACTGGAAAAGTCGACTCCCAACAGGATACTCTCCTCCGTGTCCTGGCGCCCGCTGCTGTCCACCACCACCATATAGCGGACCCGCTCAGCCCAGGCACTCTCCAAGCGCACGGCCTAGATGGGCGGACATGCTCTCGCTGGCCTGCCTTTCCAGGTGGCCGCCCCTTCCTCCACCAGCCCAAGACCGGAGACTTCTGTTTTTATCTTTCCCCTGAGAGTTTTGGCATTAAGATGAAAGTCTTACATCTGATTTATATCCCCAGAATGAGGGACAGCACCTGGCTCAGAGGAGACCCCCAAACTTCGTTAAATACGGGTGAATAAATAAAACCCAGAGAAAGATGATTTCAGCTCAGTTTATCCACCCTTTCCTGCACCTTCTGGGGCACAGAGCAGCAGACGGGGAATTTGGCCTTAGTGAACAGCTTGGGAGAATCTGCTATAATGTAAGAGAGCCAACCCCCCACCCCCTTGTTCCCCGACCTCCCTTCCAACTCCCTGATCGTCAATAAGTGCCTACCAAATGTCACCATTAAAAATGAAAACTTGCCACTGTCGTCTCTTACCAGCTTGATTCTATCTTCACAACGCAGAAGGTTGATCATGACTTGAAGATGCTGAGGCAGGTCCCCTGTTGGACAAAGGTAGACAGTTTAAAATAGGTCACCTACCTACTTTCTAGGCAGACACCCAGGAGAGGCTGGTTTTGAGGGTCTGGAAGACCTGGACTTCCCTTAGTCCACTCCTGAATGCTGAAATGAGTATGGGTGAGAGAGAGATTTCATTGCCAGGTTTTTTAAAGTTGCTTTTGTTTTCTGAACTAATTGCAATATGTGTTTTTTATTATTATTACATACAAAATCTCAAAAATACAGACAAGCCTAGAGAAGAAATGTTATTAAATTCAAGCAAATGTGACTTTGCAGGGGTGGAGGCAGCAGCAACTACAGACACAGCTGAAGAGAGGGATTTGCTGAGGGTTGGTCTGAAAGAAAAAGCACTTGGGGTTATTTTCCACTTGAAAAATCTGCCTTCAGTGCAGGAGACGTGGGTTTGATCCCTGGGTCAGGAAGATCCCTGGGAGAAGAGAATGCCTTCCAATATTCTTGCCTGGAGAATTCCAGGGACAGAGGAGTCTGATGGTACTACAGTCCATGGGGTCTCAAAGAGCTGGACATGACTGAGTGACTAACACGCACACACCACTTTCCTTAAAAGAGGGTGAAAGACATGACTTTTAGAATCAGGAGGGAAAATGTTTTAAGTCACTGCACAGAGAGAAGGTATGTGCTGGGTACCCAGAGATATAATTTGAGTAAACAGCAATGGCATTTTTTTTTTTCCTGCTAAAAATCATGTACTCTCTTTCTGTGTGTTTCCCCCAGGTGATTGAAAAGAGACAGGAATCCAGGGTCAGCCTCCGATCATCACTGAGTGGCCGCAGGGTCCCTGGGGGGTGCCTCTGGGCTGCAGGGCAGGGAAGAGAGTTTCTCGGAGACGGTGAGGCTCCACAGCCACGCAGGATCCAACCCACAGGAGAAGAGCTGCGTCTCCCAAGCACAGGGGACCCCATAACTGAGCTTCATAACTAGAAAGTAGTGAGGGTGTTTCCAATGCCGCTTTTTTCCCTAGCTTATGTATATATTTCAAATATGTCTGCGTGGGGATCGTTCTGAAGAAATGGTTCAACTATAAAGATGCTGATGTGGAAGAAAAATGCAAGGAGTAATTCACAGGAAATCCATAATCATTTCAGGTTGTGCAACACTCCTAAGAAATAATTATCTTAAGGAAAAAAAAAAATGATCCTATACATCATGATTAGAACCCAGATGGATTAATCCACTGGACGTGTTCCTTTTTTTAAAACTTGATCTTCCCATATGATTTTTTTAAGTTGGTATGTTGCATTTTCATTTTTTATTTAGTTCAAGAAATTTTCTTTTTTATGGCCATGCGGTGTGTGGGATCTTAGTTCCCTGACCAGAGGCTAGACCCCTTGCCTCCTGCCGTGGAAGTACAGAGTCTCAACCACTGGACCACCAAGGAAGCCCCTGGGCGTGCTCCTTTGGCAAAAAGCATCTTTTTAATCTTAGAGAAGGTTGACAAATGATGTGCAAACGGCACTTCCAGCCTCAGAGAGGAGTCAAGTCTGCTGGAAACCTAGCCCCTTGTCTTCTCTCTTCCAGGGTCCCAGACAGCGCAACACCCTGCGCTGGCACCACGTCCCACGCGAAATGACGGAGGGGACAGTCCTCGGTCCTCTTCTCTACCCAGAGGCACGCTCACCTGCCGTGTCCCCAACGTCAGGATGGCACACAGCCACCACGGCTGGTCTCAGCTCGCCTGGGCGCCCCCACCCCCTCCTCTGAGTCACAGAAGCACACGGATGATGCCGGACCCCAGTCCCTTGTCTGATGAGTGGCTCGGTGAAAACGAAGCTTTCCACACAGATAGAGGCCTTTTTGGAAAAGGCAATGGCACCCCACTCCAGTCAGTACTCTTGCCTGGAAAATCCCATGGATGGAGGAGCCTGGTGGGCTGCAGTCCATGGGGTCGCTATGAGTTGTACATGACTGAGCGACTTCACTTTCACTTTTCCCTTTCATGCATTGGAGAAGGAAATGGCAACCCACTTCAGTGTTCTTGCCTGGAGAATCCCAGGGACTGGGGAGCCTTGTGGGCTGCCATCTATGGGGCTGCACAGAGTTGGACACGACTGAAGCGACTTAGCAGCAGCACCAGCAGCAGAGGCCTTTCAGTGGGACTGTCTGCTGAGACATGGAATTGCTGACAGAGAGAAATCCCAACCCCAGGCCTGGCAGCCTCACAGTCTCTGTATGTCAAAGTGTTCAGTAATCACTTGCCAAAAAAAAAAAAGCAGAGAATGTGAGCCTGAAGTATAGGTCGGCCCTGGAAAGGAAGAGTCTCAGCCCAACTGGACTGGCTAACATAAGCGGAACCACTCGACATGGAGTTATGTCCTCAGCTTGGCATGGGGTTTGCTTAGGGGCCTGTGGATCATCTGGGGGACTTGCCGTGAAGTTCAGTGTGTGCCTGACCCACAGTCATGTACTGAGCATCTGTGGCCAGTGGGCAAGCCCTGCTTTTATGAGCTTACTGGCCGCTCCCCCCGCGCCAGACCCCAGGGCAGAAAAGCCAACACACCAGGCTCCCTTCCCATCCTTGTGTTACCTTCCAGAGATGCACCAACCGGGTAGAATGAGGGATTTACAAGACGGTTTTGTAGTCACTTTCCCAAGATTGCACACAGTATGCAAATATTCGCTGAATTTGAGGAAGGAGACATTTAATACGTAGGGAGCAAAATTGAGCATTGGCTTTGCTCATGCATTATGGTTAAGCCATGAACAACAGTTTACATTCCTTACAGGGCAGAACTGCTAGCAGATTAAGAAGCAAAGGTTCTCTTTGTAGTTTTATTGTACCAGCAGTCACTGTAGCAATAATTACAGCTAAGCAGGCAGAGCACCAAGGAGAAGGTAGGCCTGTTAACGTGCATAAATTTTACATTTCTTGTCATCTGAGTTACCGACCGATATTTGATGCCCATTATAAAGATTAGGAGACCAAAGCTCAGAAATTGACTCTGAAAGTTCTGTATGCTTGCAGAACTGGATCAGAAGCCAGGTCTGTCTGGCTCCAGAGTAAATATTCTTTCCACAAAATACACTGCCTCCCTGTGCAGAAGGATTGTTTACTTAGCTTATGACAGACCTAAATCTTGATTATAAATATCAGCATGTGACAATATTGACTGAGCCTTGGGGTTTGCTATAAAATCTAAAACAGGAAATTCTAGCCTAGAGACTCAGCTCCCAGATGAGGCTTGACTGACTTGGCGTTAGACAAACAAGATGACCGAGGTGACAACAGGACTGGCCCCAACCACCAGCTCCTTTGATTCGCTGTGGTTCTGAGGCGAGGTCTTTCCAGCGCCAATTCAGACGTGCGCTGCCCACCCAACAAGTGCTGGAGAGGCTCCCCACTGGCTACAGAGATCCACTTGCAGGCAAATGCCTCCCTAATCCTTTACTCCCAAATGCCTTCAGGTTCAGGGTCACGCCACCTAAGAAAACCAGTCTATAGCTTCGCTGTTGCGGTTCAGTCACTCAGTCCGACTCCTGGCCACCCCATGGACTGCAGCATGTCAGGCTGCCCTGTCTTTCACTTCCGGGGCATTTCTTTTCTTTTTTTTGAAGGATTTTTTTTTTTTTTAATGTAGACCATTTTTAAAGTCTTTATTGAACCGGTTACAATGTTGCTCCTGTTTCTCTGTTTTGGTTTTTTGGTCAGGAGACACAAGGGATCTCAGTTCCCCAACCAGGGACTGAACCCACACCTTCTGCATTGGAAGGCGAAGTCTTAACCACCGGGCCGCCAGGGAAGTGCTTGTACACATTTCTTATTTCCTTGCTTTTGTGCCTCAGTGAATACTTGGTTTGATCCCATTTTATAATTTCTATCTACTTCCAAAAAACCACCCACCATTAAAGAATACAGACTTTCCAACCCAGTATGTGCCCAAGATCTGTAAAGAAATTCCCCAAAGGAGAGCTTTCCAAATGCTCAGAGCAATGACAGACTAGGCATCTCGAACCCCAAGGCAGTAATTTTCAAGGGGACAACATCTGGCTGTAAGATGCTCTGGTACATTTGTTAAAAAGGCATGTGAAGAAAGGGAAAGTGTTAGCTGCTTAGTCGTGTCCGAGTCTTTGCAACCCTATGAACTCCAGCTCGCCAGGCTCCTCTGTCCGTGGAATTCTCCAGGCAAGAATACTAGAGTGGGCAGCAGCCATTCCCTTCTCCAGCAGATCTTCCCAAAGCAGGGATCAAATCCGGGTCTTCTGCAAGGCAGGCAACTTCTTTATTGTCTGAGCCACCAGGAGAAGCCCAGGATACTGCAGTTAACTGACAGACTGAGTGGGGAATCTTTACATCCAAACAGAAAGCTGCTGACCTTATATACACACGCATGGTCAAAGGGTGCTGGCTCCCAGGGCCGTCAGGAAAACACACACGGCCTCAAGAAAACAGCCTCTAACCTGCAGCTGTCATTACCAACCTGTGCTGCGCTATTGCCCTGGCCTTGAGAGCCAGCCAAGTGCTGAACACAGTGTTGCAGGGTTGCTCCGCCACACAGACGGTAACTCCCTGGGCAAGAGCATCAGTTTAGAGCCATCACCTGCATGCTTGTGGGGGTGCTGAAGACTCCGCTGGCCTTGAGGGCTGCTTCCCTGCTGTAGGAAGAGGGCTGCTCCTTTCACCATGAAAAAGCTCTCACTTAAGCTGGGGAGAGGGAAAAAAACAGAGCACAGTTAGGCTGGAATCCACAGAGGAAACTGGGCAAAGACGAGCTGCAGAGGAAAAGCTGGAGAGTGGCATGCACAAGGCCAAGGGGATGAAATAGCTCCTATGGTAATTTCACACAGTGCTCCCCCAAACTCTGCCACAAGCCTGCTGCTGGCGTTTACGGGACAAAGCGGGACACCTCGGCTACAACACCGGGGGTCTCCACGGGCTCCTCCGGCACTCAAGAGCCCCTTCCTGCAGGACACTGTGACGGGCCCCACTGTAATACGATGTCTTCTGGAAGCAGAGACCGGCTCTCTGATGAGCAGAGGCTGGTTCCTTTCGTGAATTTTTCAGACTTTTGCTGTTGATCTCTGCCCCCAGCGCTCTGAACTTTTAACAACCTCACTGCTTCCTGGTGTCTTTGGTTTACAGAGCATAAGGAAGATGAAATCACACTTTCACTATCTGTTTGCATCTTAAGAAAAACGGGTGGCTTGCCCACTGTTCCCATAGAAAAGCTCAAGTTAACCCAGTGAACTTCTCAGCAGAGGTAATCTTTGGTCTTTGTTATTTTAACAGGCAATAGAGAGGGTTTGGGGGCAGGAGGAGAAGGGGACGACAGAGGATGAGATGGCTGGATGGCATCACTGACTTGATGGACGTGAGTCTGAGTGAACTCTGGGAGTTGGTGATGGACAGGGAGGCCTGGCGTGCTGTGATTCACGGGGTCGCAAAGCGTCGGACACGACTGAGCGACTGCACTGAACTGAACTGAATAGCCATATTCAACGTAAGATTTTAAGAATCACACAAAAAAAATTTCACTTTCATGACTTGGCTACCAAGAAAATCTTCAGCTTATGCAGAAATCCAGCCTATATGAACTGATAGACTATATTAGCTATTAATTACCACCAATTACTTATAAAAAAACCATTATCTCTGAAAACTACACATAAGACACAACAAAATTATTAATAGTGCTAAGGTTATCTTCCTTCTACTTCTTAGCATCTTCCAAATTTACTGTATTGAGAAAATATTAACTTTTGTAAATGATATTTTAACTTTCAAAGTCATGCAAAAACATTTCATTTTTATTAATTTTGTGAAAGACTGCAGCTCAAATTATAGGGAGCCATATATATTATTCATTCTCTCTTGAGCAACCAATTAACATATTTGATTGAAAGAAAAATCTCTAAGAAACAGAAGTACTTTAAAAAAACAAAACAAAAACAAATCAATTCTTGACAGAAACACAAGGATATCTTGTGTAACATAAAACAACAAAGTCATCATTGCCCAGGACAGCTAAAGTTGGTAGTTAAACATTCTCATCCTGGAATATTCAGCTAAGTCTAAAATACAACTCCAGGAGCTAAGAAACCTCATCGCAGGGGCCAGTGCTAAGTCAGCAGTTTCTGGAACTGGGGAAAAAAAACGGTTATCTTCCATACTATGAAGACCACCAGCGAAATCCGTCCGTTTTTCTGCCTCGCATGCTAAAAAATCACAACGGCTCAAATAGCAAACATTAAGGCTCTAGTTCTGCCCCCCTTATCCTACTGACAACTGGCTTTATCTCTTTCCTATGGGAAACAGTTCACACCTGGAAGGCGCTTCTTCATCTGTCACATACTGCCGAGTCACCCTTTCCACCCTGTGAGTCCTGTACCTGTGGTGCCAGTTTCGAGCGCTGAGGAGTCTAGGACTGTAAATAATGGAAGAAACGAGATGCACCCTTTCTGTGAGTCTCACTTACCCACGGCAGGCAAAAGGCTCATTAGCATCCATTGGTCGATAGACATCCCAGGCTGTCTAGTTCGAGCAAATGGCAGAGAACTGTCCAACACTTTTCTACCTCTGAAGCTTGTCAGTCACCCTTTCCTTAAAATCTTACAACTGTTTGTTTTCTGAACTATGCTGTTTTAGGTAAGACACGGATCACTTACTACCTACTTTCATCTCTGCCAGAGAGACTCCAACAAAACACATGAAACTTCACACAGCAATCAGTTCATCGAAGCAGCTGGCAGGGGCGGCGGGGGGAACTTTGCAAGGCATCATCAACTACTTTTTTGTTCATAAGTTAAAAAAAAACAAACTCATAGTGACCAGAAACCTGAGCCCTCTGGAAACAGCCAGCCAGTGATGGTGACCTTTGCCTTGGAAACCATGGGCAAAAATTCCCCTTGGTTTCCCTTATATTTCCTTGGGGGGTGGGGTGGGGGTGGAGGAGGAACAAGCAAAAGAATAGGCTGGTTTTATCCCGTGATCGCTCTCGAGGCCAGTTGTTCCTCAGTGTTTCTGAGGCTGTTACAGAATCAAGAGCCTTGAGGCTACATGTCAATTCAGGGGGCTGTGTGCCTGGGCTCCCGGGAACACTCTGCCTCTGTCCTCTGTGCAGGGTGAGATCTGAAGCTGCAGGCGGGGAGGCTCAGAGAACACACCCTCCCCAGGCTCAGAGACGGTCCTGCGGCTCAGACAGTAAGCAGATGGGGCACAAGGAAAAAAGCCTCGCTGGATGACTCCCGGGCCCAGAGGCCACAGAGCCTGGCAGCCATGGGACCTACGGAAATGAGACACGGATATTCCTTATGGCCCTGCTTCCCGTCTTCTGCTCTGAGCTCACCCTGGGCGCAGAGCCTCCCTCGCCCGCTGGGTGGCTGATGTGAGCAACTGTCTCCTGCAGCCAGGGCTCTGACACCATACGGTCCCCGGGTTCATCAGTCTCCAGACACCCCCACTTTGGGGATGGCACACCTCCTTTTCAAGGTTCTCTGGACAAGGAAAACACACCCACAAACCACCCATCCTCATTCCAGTGAAATCAGCCTTTTCCCCAAAGATGCTGGTCCCCAGAAAGACAGCTCTTTAGACTAAAGCTCCAGGAACTTAGACACAGGCAAACGAAACGGAAATGTTTCCCTTGGTTGCTGCAAGAAAAGTCCCAACGGGGGATTAAGAACAAGTTCAGCCCCCCACCCTCCGCACTTTTTATCTCCATGATACAGGGGAATCTCAGAGGCCGGTTTTAGGAGATGACGTGAGGATCATAGTTTGTACAGAGCACTGCAGGCGGACGGGGTCGTCCGGAAACCCCCACCCTCCGAGCAGCAACAGCCAGCGTCACCCAGAAACCGGGGCGCGGGAGGGAAAGAGAAATCAGCGGTGGCGATACGTACTAGCTTTGCTGGAAACCTCTGAGGAGCAGCAGTAGGGGGTGGCTGGCTGGAGAGACAGATGTCAGCACCACAGAAGAGGTCCCGGACCGCCTGCCGTGGTCACATCGTGTGATCTGAACTGCCCCCAGCCCCTGCCCTTTCCGCTCCCCGGAGAAGGATGGTCGTCTGAACAGGAGGCTGGAGGGAGCCCTCCAGGGAAGCGGCAGAGTGCCCGTCCTGATGGAAGGAAGGATGGCGTTCCCACCCAGACGGCAAATGGCTCTGCTGGAACCTCGTCCTTCCCTGATATTTGGGTTTAAAAAAGGCCCTTGTCCCTGCCTATCCTGATGAAAGAGGGCTATTCAGAGGGAGCAAAACAGCTGAAGTTCCTCTAATCACTTTTACTCCTACAGCTTTTTGTGGGCCTCGGGAACAAGCGATAGGGTGTGCGTTAGAAGCTGCGAGGAAAAACAGCTGGCGGCCCAGAAACCCGCCCCAAGCCATGAGGACCCCATTCTTGTTCAAACCAACAGACTGAAGGATTTCTGTTTCTTTCAAATCACCGTCCATTCGCCCAACAGGGACCGTGGGCAGCTGCCATGGTTATTGGGTGTTTTTTAAAAGCACAGATATGTCCTGGAAGTCCTTCAGTCGTGCTAATAGCTCCTCGAGGCAGATCTGGAGTGTGTGTGTGGGGGGGATGGCATTCCAGGTAGAGGGAAGGGGAGGGGCTCTGAGACCCTTTCGCAAGGGGCACAGGGTGGGCTTTGGAGGAGGAGCAGGTGGGTGTCCCAGAGAGTATGGGATGAGACGCTGAAACCCACCTGGCGGAAGCCAGCTCTGCTTTTACTGCTTCTTTTGGCAGAGGAAATATCTATGTTAAGGATGCAACTAACTATATACGATGCCAGGCAGGACGGGATGAACTCCCTGAGAAAGGAACCCTGGAGGGCTGGGAAGAGAGTGCATCTGAGCGGTGTGGGTTCTGCAGTGTTCTGTGAAGGAAGGGCTCTGAGAGACTTACTTCTGGGAGGGCCTCACCTGCAAGGTTCTTTCAGCTTCCGAATGGTAAAATTAACCTTCACAAGAGGATCACGGGAAACACACACTACGATCGTTCTTGTTCTGTGGTCGAGGAAACTTCAGCCGCAGGAGTATAATCTTTATGAGATGGGCTGAGACCCACGTCTCTCTGGCCCGTGCCCACCTTCTTAACCCCTGGAATGCCCTTGCCGCTGCCCGTCTCAGAGGGAGGACCAGAGTGGAGACCCTGCAGCTCCCTGTGGGGTCAGGCCTAGCAGTGCTGCAGAGTCAGAAGAGAACCCATCCCCGGTCCTTCTTCCCAGCATGTGGACGCATCAGGCGCTGGAGAGAGATGGGAAACAGCCTCAGAAAGAGAAGACCGGGTGTCAGCCCTGGGGGCGCCACCATCACCGTTATGGGACAGGACACGTCACCCGGTCCTTCTGGACTGAATGGGGGTCCTGGTGGGGCGGAGGGCAGCTGGGGAAGGGCAGAGCCACGCTGGCCAAGAAGCTGCTTCTCACCAACAGCACCATCGCTGCCCGAGCGCCCACCATGTGCCACCCTGTCTCCTCCCCAAGCTCTGCGGGAAGACATTCTCTTCTTTCTCACAAATGAAGGTCAGTCTGGCTCCTGAAAGCGTCCAGAGAAGAGGCTGGGTAACCTCATTTTTAACCCACTGTCTCAATGACTCTAAGTGCACGTCGAAGTTTAAAAACGTACAATACACTGGTCTGGGAATCCATGTTTCTGGGTTCTATCACCTGGTCTATTATGTGTATGTTCTGATATTCATTTACAGGGCTCTGTTCAGCCATTCAAATAGCCAAGTACTTGCAGAGTAAGGAGAACCACAGTACACCAAGCCCAGATGAACGCTGACCAGGTAAAGACAGCAATCTTTAAGGGATGGGTCCACATTTGGGTAGTCTGGGTGTGTGCCAGGCCACTCAGAAACATAATTCCTTGAAGAAGGGAAACACTCAGTGTAGAGACACTGCACAATAGAATATGACACTAACGCTTCTAATTTCCACTTCTGGCTGTACGTGGGAAGAATCTACAAAACTTCTAAAACATTCACATCCAGGTCTAATACCAGCCGGTTCTAATTCGGAAGGTCTGTGACGAGTCCTAGGCACCCAACTTTTTTTTTTTTTAAGTCTCAAAACTGCTACTGAAGCACAGTCAGGGCTAAGAATCCCTTAACTTAGCAATTACAGAAGACACAGAGGAAGCTGCTCCCTTCATAAGAGCTCCTTACACACAGCAGGTACACGACACGTGTTTTTGCTGGTGGAAGATAACACCCACAAAACCCTGTGCTCCTCTCAGAAGGACGCGAACACGACTGGGTGCAATGAAGGCAGGCCACGCCAGGTCAAAAAAAAACATAATAATACCATCCTCAGAAGTAGCACAACAGGTTAGCAGATAACTACACATGCCTTTTTCATACCAAATGCTTTCAGAGTCACAGGTGTTCCTGCCCTTGAAAGGCAGTCCTGCATCACAGTCATCTGAGATGACAATCATAACAATGAATCAGACCTCAGATAAGCCCAGCTGTTGACAAAGCTCTCTGGATGATGTCAGCCTATTTGATCTTCAAGAAGCTCTCCTAAGGAGAACCCAGCAGGCATTATGATACTCATTTTATAGAAGAGGATACAAGAAGTTACTTAACTGGTTATGATTTTAGGATTTCTGATGCTACATCTTGGCGGGGCAGGGGGTGGGAAACCCAGAGAACATGGGCTTAAAAGTGTAGACTCTAAAAAAGGGTGAAATGAACACAACACTGTCAATCAACTATGCTTCAATTTTTTAAAAAAAGGTTTCATACTGACTGAAATGTTTGAAATAAACTGAATAATTTTTGCATGGATAGAATTAACCCTCGATTGCACACAGCTCTAGCCAGTGATTACGGAACAGACTGGTTTGTCCAGTGGACTTGACGATAATCCTTTACAGAATGCTCATAAAGTTGTCACTATAGGAAAGGTGATCCCCATGTATACTCCAAGAGGGGGTTCCATTAATTCCATTGAGGTTAACAAATACTGGGCGTTCCTGGTGGCTCAGATGGTAAAGAACCTGCCTGCAGTGAGGGAGACCTGGGTTCGATCCCTGGGTCAGGAAGATCCCCTGGAAAAAGGAATGACCACCCACTCCAGTGTTCTTGCCTGGAGAATCCCATGGACAGAGGAGCCTGGTGGGCTACAGTGCATGGGATCTCTAAACAGCTGGACATGACTTAGTGGTTCAACAGCAACAAAGGTGATGGAAGACTTACCACAGGAGTAAGGCAGGCACCCTGCAGATGGAGATGGAACACTCTCCCCTGTTCTCCCGCGGACATTTCTCTCATTTGAACTCAAGTTCAAAAGTCACAGAGACCCCGGGGTGTACCAACACCTTATTTCCACTTTGTGCTTCACGGGGCCATTTGGTAAGGCCTTGTCCCAAAGGCCGTTCCTTGGGCTCTGAGTGTAGACCACAGCTCACCTGATTCACCTACCAGTCAGAGCCCTCTCCCCAAAGGCTCCACTCCACACAGAGTGCTGACCACAGGGAAACTCCAGCTCTGCAGGGCCTTATACTCAGGGAATGGGGTCACCAGCAAGCAATGCTGGCAGGGCTCGCTACAAATGTCTCTGCTGCTGGGGCATGTATTGTTTGGCTAGAAGGCGTGGGCTTCTCTCAGAGAGAAGGAATGTCCGCAAGTATTTTGGACAGTAAGAGACATCCTCTGCAGCCAGCTACACAGCGTGCCTTCATGGCAACGGGCGGGGGCAAGCAGCTCGATATGCCAGCAAGCTCGCAAAAGCAGGGCTTCTCCCCCTGCCTAAGTAGGACAGCAGATACCCTGCCTTGGGCTGGCTCCGCAAACCTCAGGAGGGCTCCTTGACAGCCCCCATGAGTCCTAAGGCCCCATCTGTAGAGGCTGGAGCTGGTGCATCTGCCCGTGAATGTCTGGTACACCAGAATCGAAGCCCCTTTCGTGAGCACGGAGGGAGAAAGGCCACATTGTGCAGGAAATGCAATGGCAGCAGAGACAACCTAGCCAGCCAGAAATAACAGGCACATGAAGGAAACGCTTTCTCAAACAACTCAGAAATTCCAAGGACGTACTGTCTCAACTGTCCCCGGTTCCCAGCCCTTTCTTTGGGAGGCAGCCCCATCCCATATTCATGGGTCACCCAGTCCTAATCTGGCGAGGGCACCCTTTCCTTCCCAGGTCCCCAACCCCGTGAGCCGTGAGACATCGACTCCCTGTGTGCCTAGCTCTGTGTGGAGTCCTCGGCGTCCCTGTGGGGCAATGCTGTCCAAGAGGAAGGAGACCTCCTCCACCTGTGCCGTCTGATAGGGCAGCCGGAGAGGCCTACAGTCTGACTCTTGAAAGGTGATGAGTGAGGCGGATGAGCTGAATTTGTCTTTTTATTTGACTTTAGTAGTGAAATTCACTCAGTCGTGTCCAATTCTTTGCAACCCCATGACTGTGGCTCACCAGGCTCCTCTGACCATGGGATTTCCCAGGCAAGAACAGTGGAGTGGGTAGCCGTTCCCTTCCCCAGGGGATCTTCCCGACCCAGGGATGGAAGCCTGGTCTCCTGCACTGCAGGTGGATTCTTTACTGTCTGAGCCACCAGGGAAGTCCAAGAAAACTGGGCTTTAATCAGCCACATGTGGCAAGCAGCTATGATTTGGATGGCACAGCTACGCTGGGAGCCTGCAGCCTAGTGGGAATCAGGGTGGAGAACAGAGGACCCCTGGCCTCTAACCTGCTCCATGCCATTCCCAGCCACTGCCCTTGCTGCATATATTCCAGCTCCAGGGCTTTTGATGATGCGGCCTCATCTAGAGAACCCATTTGCACTTGCTTGCTGTGGCAGCCCCAGCCATTCACGTTGCTAACCTAAGCTTTACACGCTCTGACCTCAAGGCTTATAATGCAGTTAGCAAAAGTGACTTATAATAAAAAGCTTCCCTGTATCACCTCTTACACTGTTCCTCCCACACGCCACAGCTCTCTGCTCCACCCCACCAGTCATTGCTCCGGTCAGCTCTTCTACTCTGTGTCTCTACACACAGCCTCCTCATGTCCTGCCCACCTACCAACGTTCACGTCTCCTCCAGGAAGCCCTCCCTCGCCGCCCTGGCTGCAAGCCATCCTTTTCAACATCTTACAGCACCTTCTCTCACAGAGCACTGAGAGGCTGAGTCCTTCATTCGAGGCCATACACTTAGAGAGGGCCAGGGCCTGAAGGACCCAAACTGTTCCTGGCCCTGTTTACCTAACTGGTGGTGGTATCATCCTCACGTCAGCATATCTGACTTCACAATGGGACTCTAGGGCCAGGACACACGTAGTTTTTTAAGTCTCCCTCTCTGCCTGACATATGGCAGAGTCTATGTTCAGAAGTAAATACTCACAAACTGAGCTATGTGCGTCCTTCAGCCTCAAAGCCATGCTGTGACTAACTCACCTTGGTCGTCTCTTGGTGGCTATAGTACTGGGTGCTCAACGTGTACAGGATGGACAGACGGCATAAGAACCACAGATACGGAGACAAAGCTGTGGCTGCCAGTGGGGAGGAGCAGAGGGTCAAGAGGCACAAACGATCATGTGTACAACAAGCACACCATGGGAAACACAGCCGGACGCGGGTAATGACTATGAATGGAGCACAATCTTTACAAAGTGTGCGTCGTCACACTGCACACCTGTAACTTATACATAATGTCATTCATCAACCACACTTCAGTTTAAAAAGATCAGTTAAAGGGCTTCCCCGGGGGCTCAGTGGTTAAGACTCTGTCTGTCAACGCAGGGGACACAGGTTTGATCCCTGGCCCGGGAAGACCCCACATGCCGCGGGACAACTACGCCCCTGCACCTCAACTACTGAGCCCACACGCCCCAGAGCCTGTGCTCCTCAACAAAAGAAGCGACTGCAACGAGAAGCCAGTGCTCCGCAGCTCGAGAGGAGCTCCCCCCCGCCGGGACTGGAGAAGGCGGCAAAGTGCGGCGACTGAGACCCACCGGGGCCTAAGATAATAAATCAACGCAGATCTTTTCAGAAAATAAATTAACAAGATGTCCGATTATTCAGTGAGACCATGTGACCTGGGAAAATACTTCTCAAGCTTCAATCAATTATCAGACACCTCTGATTAAGCATTACAACCTTTGGGGGTAAAAAAAAAAAAGATTCACTGCTGCATAAATGCTGTTACAGCCACACGGAGGTGGGGTCCTCCTGGCAACAACTGAGTTGTCCACATCACCAGAGTCTGGAGCGTGAAAGCTGTGACTCCTCCAGCTCTCAGCACCCAGAAGGCAATGTGCACTCAGCAAAGGTAAAGTCAATAAGAAACATCTTTGCTGTGTGTCCTGCTGGGCATGTCATGGATACCCTTAGCATCCATCTGTGAGTATCTTAGACACAGGCAAACTGAGGCTTGGAGGTTACACGGCTTATCCAAGTTCTAGTGGCCCAGGAGGGGAAAAGCCAGGAAACGACACCAAAAGTCTCACCAGAAAGCGTCAAACCTCTGCTGAATGGACACCTTGGGAAAACAGCATCAAGAGAGCAAGTCTGCCTCTTTCCCAACAAGTCAGACTGAAAACCCTCTGGTAGGCAGAGCAGGGAGGGCCTCCAGGTTGGGGAGGGGGTGTGCTAAGGAGCAGAGAGGTGGCCACAAAGTTGAGAGGCTGGTGGCAGACAAGGGGGTTGATCAGACAAGTAAACACTTTAGGGACAATGGGAGGCAGGTTTCTCTCACTACGAGAAAAGGGATTACAAATATGGAGCGAGAAAAAACTAGAATGAACCCGGAGATGTTGGATCAGAATTGAAGGTATCAGTTTGAACTCATAGGTTTCAACATAAATAGAATAATATAGATGCAAATGTGTAACGTGTGTGTGTGTGTGTGCACATACAGCCACACAGTCCCAAATTCTGCCCGCTGAAAAGACCTGCAGAGAGCACCTCCAATAGTAATAATAAGCATACCTACCTACCTCAGTATCTTTGCTTTTGTTTTCCAGATTAATTTGGTATAATTTTATTTCTTCAAAAGAAAAGCCCTTGTTAATATCATTTGGGTTTAGAGAGCAGGACGAGCTTCAAGGAGGCTTTACAGAGTACGTGAAAAAAGGGCAATATTTTCTGCTTTTTTTTTTCAAATTAGTGGACATTTAGTTCTCAGCTGGGCCCATCAATCAACTAACACCCAAATAAATAGAACTTGGCAACCTGCATCTACCACTTTCCGTGTTCTGCATTCCACTGTCAGATTTCTAGGTCCAGCACCAGCTCCTAATCTCATTCATCAATTATCCTTTTCAATGATTATTCACAGGGGTTAAAATGATTCATAAATTATTTATTTTAAAAAAATGTTGCTGATGTATAATGACCTGCACCACTGTTAGTTCCAGGCATGTGTGTATATGCTCTTTGTGACCCCATGGACTGCCATGGACTGTAGCCCACCAGGCTCCTCTGTCCATGAGATTTACCAGGATTTTCCTTGCGTTTCTTGCTGTCTCCCGCATTGGCAGGCAAGGACTCTTTACCATTGCTCCATCTGGGAAGCCCCAGTTCCAGGCATACAACATAGTGATTTGCTATTTCCACACATCACAAAAACCACCTGCCTACTTTGAAATCTCTTTTCTACTAAAAGCAACTAGGGCTGCGCGGAGGAATGATGGATTCCAGGGACGGGGCAAAAACTACAAGGCGCGGTCTGCCATCTGGTGTCAGAAAACAAGGCTGTGCTCAAACGATGATGCGCACGCCCAGGGGCACAGGAGCCAACCTGACGAGACCCCACAGGCCGAATTGGGGCAATGTGAGCCCTGGAGTCCAGAGTACTACTTCTAAAAAAATTTCACTTAACTGGATTTTGGCAAAACACTCCCTCTCATTTTTCCTCTTAGGCTTCCCTGGTGGCTGGCTCAGGGGTAAAGAACCCGCCTGCCAATGCAGGAGATGCAGCAGATGCAGGTTCGATCCCTGGGTCGGGAAGATCCCCTGGAGAAGGAAATGAGAACCCACTCCAGTCTTCTTGCCTGGAGAATCCCATGGACAGAGGAGCCTGGTGGGCTACAGTCCTTGAGTCTGCAAAAGAGTCAGTTGTGACTGAGGGACTAAACAACAATTTTTCTTTATTGGCCACTGATAAAAACTTGAGACCCTCTCGCTGGTCATCGTCGCTGGCAGACGTCCTGGCTTCCTGGTTCCCTCTCAGGGATGCTCTGCCCCTCAGCGCCCAAGATCTGTCCCTGCCTCAGGACCACCTCCCCTCCGCACTTCCAGAACAGCAGCAGCCCTGCTTTGCGCACAAGGCCGTGGAGGATGATGGGAAACTCCCCTCTTCCAGTTCTTCCTGGTCTCTGGGTGTCCAGATTTTGAAGGCCTCAAGTACACACGCAGGGCCCTGGCCCACGTGAGTCCTAATTTTAGCATTTTCCTGCTCTGAGACCGAACACTCGGAAAAGTTGGTGGGGGTGAGGGGACCTGCCCCGGAGAGCCTCCCGTTGTGACCGGCACATGGAGTCAGGACGGGCAGGCGGAGCTGGGATGCTGCAGNTCAGAAAATAAATTAACAAGATGTCCGATTATTCAGTGAGACCATGTGACCTGGGAAAATACTTCTCAAGCTTCAATCAATTATCAGACACCTCTGATTAAGCATTACAACCTTTGGGGGTAAAAAAAAAAAAGATTCACTGCTGCATAAATGCTGTTACAGCCACACGGAGGTGGGGTCCTCCTGGCAACAACTGAGTTGTCCACATCACCAGAGTCTGGAGCGTGAAAGCTGTGACTCCTCCAGCTCTCAGCACCCAGAAGGCAATGTGCACTCAGCAAAGGTAAAGTCAATAAGAAACATCTTTGCTGTGTGTCCTGCTGGGCATGTCATGGATACCCTTAGCATCCATCTGTGAGTATCTTAGACACAGGCAAACTGAGGCTTGGAGGTTACACGGCTTATCCAAGTTCTAGTGGCCCAGGAGGGGAAAAGCCAGGAAACGACACCAAAAGTCTCACCAGAAAGCGTCAAACCTCTGCTGAATGGACACCTTGGGAAAACAGCATCAAGAGAGCAAGTCTGCCTCTTTCCCAACAAGTCAGACTGAAAACCCTCTGGTAGGCAGAGCAGGGAGGGCCTCCAGGTTGGGGAGGGGGTGTGCTAAGGAGCAGAGAGGTGGCCACAAAGTTGAGAGGCTGGTGGCAGACAAGGGGGTTGATCAGACAAGTAAACACTTTAGGGACAATGGGAGGCAGGTTTCTCTCACTACGAGAAAAGGGATTACAAATATGGAGCGAGAAAAAACTAGAATGAACCCGGAGATGTTGGATCAGAATTGAAGGTATCAGTTTGAACTCATAGGTTTCAACATAAATAGAATAATATAGATGCAAATGTGTAACGTGTGTGTGTGTGTGTGCACATACAGCCACACAGTCCCAAATTCTGCCCGCTGAAAAGACCTGCAGAGAGCACCTCCAATAGTAATAATAAGCATACCTACCTACCTCAGTATCTTTGCTTTTGTTTTCCAGATTAATTTGGTATAATTTTATTTCTTCAAAAGAAAAGCCCTTGTTAATATCATTTGGGTTTAGAGAGCAGGACGAGCTTCAAGGAGGCTTTACAGAGTACGTGAAAAAAGGGCAATATTTTCTGCTTTTTTTTTTCAAATTAGTGGACATTTAGTTCTCAGCTGGGCCCATCAATCAACTAACACCCAAATAAATAGAACTTGGCAACCTGCATCTACCACTTTCCGTGTTCTGCATTCCACTGTCAGATTTCTAGGTCCAGCACCAGCTCCTAATCTCATTCATCAATTATCCTTTTCAATGATTATTCACAGGGGTTAAAATGATTCATAAATTATTTATTTTAAAAAAATGTTGCTGATGTATAATGACCTGCACCACTGTTAGTTCCAGGCATGTGTGTATATGCTCTTTGTGACCCCATGGACTGCCATGGACTGTAGCCCACCAGGCTCCTCTGTCCATGAGATTTACCAGGATTTTCCTTGCGTTTCTTGCTGTCTCCCGCATTGGCAGGCAAGGACTCTTTACCATTGCTCCATCTGGGAAGCCCCAGTTCCAGGCATACAACATAGTGATTTGCTATTTCCACACATCACAAAAACCACCTGCCTACTTTGAAATCTCTTTTCTACTAAAAGCAACTAGGGCTGCGCGGAGGAATGATGGATTCCAGGGACGGGGCAAAAACTACAAGGCGCAGTCTGCCATCTGGTGTCAGAAAACAAGGCTGTGCTCAAACGATGATGCGCACGCCCAGGGGCACAGGAGCCAACCTGACGAGACCCCACAGGCCGAATTGGGGCAATGTGAGCCCTGGAGTCCAGAGTACTACTTCTAAAAAAATTTCACTTAACTGGATTTTGGCAAAACACTCCCTCTCATTTTTCCTCTTAGGCTTCCCTGGTGGCTGGCTCAGGGGTAAAGAACCCGCCTGCCAATGCAGGAGATGCAGCAGATGCAGGTTCGATCCCTGGGTCGGGAAGATCCCCTGGAGAAGGAAATGAGAACCCACTCCAGTCTTC
This sequence comes from Oreotragus oreotragus, assembly GCA_006410675.1. NCBI lineage: Eukaryota > Metazoa > Chordata > Mammalia > Artiodactyla > Bovidae > Oreotragus > Oreotragus oreotragus. The sequence continues at coordinate 60,214 of SJYX01017044.1, forward strand.
TTGCCTGGAGAATCCCATGGACAGAGGAGCCTGGTGGGCTACAGTCCTTGAGTCTGCAAAAGAGTCAGTTGTGACTGAGGGACTAAACAACAATTTTTCTTTATTGGCCACTGATAAAAACTTGAGACCCTCTCGCTGGTCATCGTCGCTGGCAGACGTCCTGGCTTCCTGGTTCCCTCTCAGGGATGCTCTGCCCCTCAGCGCCCAAGATCTGTCCCTGCCTCAGGACCACCTCCCCTCCGCACTTCCAGAACAGCAGCAGCCCTGCTTTGCGCACAAGGCCGTGGAGGATGATGGGAAACTCCCCTCTTCCAGTTCTTCCTGGTCTCTGGGTGTCCAGATTTTGAAGGCCTCAAGTACACACGCAGGGCCCTGGCCCACGTGAGTCCTAATTTTAGCATTTTCCTGCTCTGAGACCGAACACTCGGAAAAGTTGGTGGGGGTGAGGGGACCTGCCCCGGAGAGCCTCCCGTTGTGACCGGCACATGGAGTCAGGACGGGCAGGCGGAGCTGGGATGCTGCAGGCCTGCAAGATGCGGGTCAGCATCCTGTTTTTGGCAGCTGGGTGGCTGGGCGGCTCTGGCACCACGTACTGCCGCCAACGTCACCTCTCCAGACCACAAACACACAGGTTAATGGGTGGGATGGGCCTCAGGGCCCAGCCTAAGACAAGCTGACTCACCGCCCATCACACTGGGTCTCCTCACAAATACCCACCCTCAGGAACAGTTCTTCAGGGGGACCAACCTGGTGGTCTTTTAAGGACACTGTGAACCAAGCAACTGATGGTCGTTTCTCTCTTTGCTTTGAATCCTCAGAAACTCAAAGTCAGATATACAGCCAAACTCTGGTAATTACACCAACCCACACTATGCCTTGAATTCCACACACAACTGTCCCCTCACTTTGCTTTATTTTCCCCCATGTTCTCCAGGTCCCACTTTCCAATTTTAAATCAGACAATTCGCTTCGAATGTTACACGCTGTTTCAAATCCCTTCTGGGAGCCACAGTGGACACGGCACACACGAGGTACCTCTGGAACGTTAACGTCTTTTTATATTTAACATGGAATTCCCAGCACTTGGCACAGAACCCAAAAACATACACAGGCACCAAATATACGCGGGCTGACTTGATAAAGCAAACCACTCTTAGATAAAAAGCGCCTCCGTTACCAGGTTGTTTCACGAGATACTCCTCCCCCCACCCAGCATGCGGGGCCCACACGGGGCGCCCGGGCTTGGAGAGTGGGCTCCTGAGGAAGCTTGCTTGCTGTGGGGCTCAGTGGTCTCCACCACAGACCTGAACAGACACACTCCCAACTTCCACCAGCTTCAGACACGGCATGGAACCATGGGCTTGGATGTTTGGGGAGAAGAGACGAGCGATCTCCAGTGGTGGCAGCAGGCCCGGCTCCCTCCAAACCACACAGTTCCCTCCCGGGACCCGCCGGACATCTACAGTCTCCTCCCGGGACCCGCCAGGGAGGGGGCTGTTGATGTGGAAGCTCGGCAAGCAGCGTGTGGGGGTCACTTCTGCCAGTGCACGGAGGCCCCCGGGGCATCTCCTAAGGCGGGGCCTCTGGGCCTTCTTTGAAACAAAATCTTAAAAAAAAAAAAAAAAAGCTTCAAAAGTTGCCACTCAAGGGAAAAAAAAAATTCTTTTAATTGTAAAAGTAAACAAAGGCACACAAGACGTGCTGCTTTGTGGATAGAAACCTGGTGCCAGGCTCCATGTAACTTGGAGGAAGACAGGTCAGGCAGTAGCTGCTGCTTTCCCTTGGGTTCGACTAGGCTGACCTTTTGGGGTTTTGATCTAGAACTCCTCTGGGGTAAGAAGGTCAGGAAGGCTGCAGAAGGGTCTGTCGAGTCCCAGAATCAGTGAAAATAACGGTGCCCCGTTGTCAGACAAGGACCAGACACAACGCAATATACAAGACGCCCTCTCAGCCTCACAGAAGCTCCCTGAAGCCCAGGAGGACTCCTCCTGTTTCAGGGAGGGCAGGGGGGCTGGCCTGAGGTCACAGTCACCCAGGGGGTTGGGTAGGGGTGTACAGACCTGGCTCAGAGGCCCCGCCCCAGCCAAGCACAGCCAGGAGCATGACTGTAATTTTCACGGCAGTCACGTATCCCTGGTCCTCGCCCAACACTGCAGGGCGGGCTCCTGGCAGGGCACTCTCATCAACGCACACCATCTCCACGGCGGGAGCGCGAACCCTCTCCAAGGCTTTCCGCGCTCCAACGTGGGAGCCTCGCAGGCCAGACTCTTGGTCTTGCCCCCCACCCCCCACCCCCATCACTCGGCATGCCCCTGGGAATGGCACCTCCCAACCTGGAGTAATCCTATTTTGATTAATCCTGTTTTCTTCCTGTAGCCTTCCTCAAAGCAGAAAGACTCTGGTGGGCCTCTCTTAGTCTTAAGAATGTTCCCAATAAGCCGCCCAAATCTAGAGTGTCTCACGGCAGCACAACATACGGCAAGATGACCTCTGAAGGCGGGAGTCCCTTCTGCCCAGGTAGTCACCACCAAGGGCGTGGCCCTGCTCCCAGGGCAAAGCGCGTTGAGGGGAGGTGGGTCCTAGCAGAGGGTCCACTCCCTCTCAGAGGCCACACCAGTTCTCACCCTCTCAGGGAGACTCAGCGAGACACGCCCCCCTCACCTCCCCAAATACTGCTGACCTTGCTCTCAGCCTGAGAATAAAGGAGAAACTCCGGTAGCGCTGTTACAAAGCTACGGAGGATGGCTAGAAGCTTCACCACAGTGACCCAGAACTAAACTGGTGGGCCTGAAGATGCTTGTTCCTGGGTTTGGGAGCTGTTATCTAATCTCACCTCACTTGACAGAGGAGGCAGTGGGGTCCAGAGACATTTAAGAGACTGGCCTAAAGGCTAGACAGCAGGTAACACATTTTAGCAGGTAAACATCCTGTTTACCACAGGGTGATCGTGGGTACCACTATGAAGAAAGGGCTCACACGCACCTTCTCCGGTGCACACGTCTCCCTGCTGTGCTAAGTGCACGGGAAAATGAGACCAGGGCCTCGAGGCATGCTTTAGAAGTCTGAGCACTGCTATTTCAAATGTTTAATGAAACCTACCAGACTGAGCAAAACTCATTTTAAGTAAACCTTAGTAATTTTAATTACATTCCAACAGAATCAAGTTAACTCTTCACTTGTTCCAAGTGTATGCATCCCCAGTGTTTCAAGGTGGGGTGGGGGGTGGGAGGCGGCTGCCAGGAAAGCCGTGAGGGAGGGGACAGGAAGGGACGCGGGTTTCTGATCACAGCCACCAGTCTAAACCCGGTCTCCAGCCCCAGGGAGCTGCGGTTTCCTACAGTGAGGCCGGCATCTCGTGGGGGTGACAGAAATGAGACGAGCTGCCCAAGTTCCCAGCACCTACAGGCCCCTCGTGAATGGGAGCCCTGATGTGCACACACTCCCCCTCTCCCCTGGTGCCCACTCAGGCGACCCACTGCTTGGGAAGGGACATCGAATACCAGCCTCACTCGAGCTCACAGTCAGGGAGGTCACAGGACAGGGCACACCACTCACGGTGGGGCCCACAGTCAGGGAGGTCACAGGACAGGGCACACCGCTCACAGGGGGGCCTACAGTCACCGAGGTCACGGGACAGGACATACCGCTCACGGTGGGGCCCCTAGGGTTCAGGCTGGAAGGGAGGAAGGCTGAGGTCTTCAGGGGTGAAGGGGCATGTGGGTGCGGAGCCACGAGAACAGGACGGTCTCTGGCAGGTGGTCAAACCCTGCCGGCTCCCTGGGGCTCCTGGCCCCTTCCCACTGGCCAGCATCGCCTCTGCGTGACACACCCTACCATGTCTGCAACACTGAACAGAAAGCTCCTTGTTTATGCGTCTTTCTCTCCGTTAGACTGGCGCATCTCGAGAACTCCCGTGGACTGGGACTTCTGGGCAGATTCTACCCAGGAACCCGGGCAAGCACCCTGTGCTGAGTGTGTGCTGGGACCCTGTGCTGAGTGTGTGCTGGGACCAGGGACCAGGATGGGCGAGCTGCTCCCTTAAATAGTTTATAACTGATGGCAAAGGCGATCATCTCTCTCCTGATGGCATTCCCAGATGGCAGCAGACTCTCCTGTCGGCCTTGAAGAAGCTGCCAGCCACGTCTATGGCCACAAAAGAAAGCATTCTATCAAGAATCAGTGTGAACTTGGAAGATGCAGCCCCAGCCCTGGTCAACACCCTGCCTGCAGCCAGGTGAGACCCCGAGCAGAAGATCCAACTCGATCGTGTCAAGGGTTCCTGGCTCACGCAAGCTGAGGAGTAGACCTGTGTACCGTTTCTGACTGCCGAGTTTGACTGGGGTGGCTTGTTACACGGCAGGAGATCACTGAAACAGCAACCTGCTACACAGAGCCTGGGTGTGGCAGAAGCACCACACATCTGGGCAGGACTTACCCAGACAGACTTGACTCTCAACAGGGACAGTCAAAGTCCAGGCTGAGAAACCACTGAGGAAGTCAGAGGACGCTCCAAGGGTAGACAGGCACTGAAGAGGAGGTTCTGAAAGAAGATGGGAGGCGGGGTCTGCAGAGCGACGGGACACACCCCGTCCTGACTCATCCACGAGAAGGAAGAGAAGGTTACACAGAGATGGGGGTCCTCTGGGGGTTTCCGAAATGGGGAGAGGAGCGAGGGAAAGGCGGGTGCACGGGAGTTCAGTTTCCCACTAAAACTGGGTAAAAGAGAGAAGACAAAATCCTGCTGCTCTGGCCCAAGTGTTTGCTTGGGCAAGCAAGAAAAGAAATTAAAAGAACTCTAATGATCAGTTCACGTGCTTGACTTGGAAACGCTGGATTAAAAAAAAAAAAAAACAACAGCAAAACATTCACTCCAGATCCACCGTCTGGAAACAACACAACCCTATTCCCTCCCTGGGGCCCTGCCTGGCACACAACCACTTGAGTCTCCTGCCAGACCGAGGCAGCTCCTAGGATGGCGAAGGAGCCAGGGGCTGCTGTGGCAGAGCCATCTGCTCACCGGTTCCCACAGTCTGAATAGTGCAGCTTCCCAAAGGGGATTGCCGGAGGCCGGCAGCAGGCTGCACAGAGAGCGGGCAGGGCAGAGGAGGAGCAAGGGCTCGGTGCAGGCTCTGGGTCCCTCAGCTTCCCTCTGTTCTCATCGTATGGGGACGTCACAGCTGAGTGACGCAGGCTGGTCCCCGGTCCCAGTCACCGGGCATCCGCGCAGTGGGCCCGGTGCCTGGGGGGAATCTGACTCTCTTCGGCTGGGCTGTGAAACTAACACTGATGGGACACCATCCTCTGAAGACCGATCACAGCCACTGTTCTCCACGCCCATCGTGGACCTGGCTCTGGGCAGGGAGCTCCATACAAACTACTGGTCAACCCTGAAAGGCCGGCGCTTTCTCTGTTTTACTGATGCAAGAACAGAGACCTACAGAGACAATTCCTAGAGGCGTGTGGGCATCTCTACTAGTGCTGGAGCCAGACTCCGAACCCCATCATCTTTCCTCGAAATGTCTTTCTTGTACATGAATGCAATTTACTGCAGAATCAAAACCAAATTAATATGTTGAAACTTCCTGAAGTGCTACATGCAGGCGGAGAACTAAGGCCCTGTCACTAAGGGAAGCCCCAACAGTTAGGGATGAGACAAAAACACAGGTACTTGCCCAGGGAAGGCGGGTACAGTACCTGGCCCGGAAAGAAACCAGGAGTCACCTGCCGAGGAGAGGGAAGCCACAGAGGTTTGCGGGGAAGCACGTGGAGCTGGCCGTGAGGACTGTGGCCAACTGGAAAAGAAACTGGCTTAGAGAAGCAGCCTGGTCAGGGAGCAGGGGCAGAACTGAAACACGGCATGTCCGTGCAAGGAAAGGCCAGCGGTGAGGCTGAAGGCAGAAAAGGCTGTGTGGACCAGGATGAAGCTGGGGACGCGTCCAGACTGCCAGCCCTCTGACAGCTGGATGATAAACTGAGGTCCAAGGATGGGTTGATGGGTGGCCCCTCAGTGAATGGGGGAGGCACAGGGGTGGACCACGGTGCTCCCAGCGGGGGTTAGTGGTAGGGAAGAGGGCAGGGTGCAGAAGATCTCACCCACGAATTCAGCAGCTCACTGGCTGCACGGTGGGTCCAAGATCACTTCTTGGAGGATCCGCAAGATGAAGCTGTCCATTAAGGGTAGACAAAGGGGCGAGGGAACAGGACGACCCTGCAGGCCCCGGAGTCTCTCCCACCCCAGCACCCTTTAGACACCAAATCAGGTCAGATTAACTTCAGGATGAATGTGAAGCAAAGAGAGATCTCCTCGCTCCAACTCTCCTCCCCCGAGAGTAAAGAATGACCAGCCATTCCACACATTTTTTTCTCGAGGAGAAGCTCAGAGAGCAGAGGTCTGGAAACGCAAATCTCCACGCAGATGCCAATGAGCTGCAGTCACGCTGCTTACACAGGGACCTCAGCACTTCTCTCGTTGGGCTCAGAGGGCCAGACAGCAGGACTTTGTCCTCTGCCTGAAACGGGGCCTGAATGTCAAGGTGAGTGAAGAGCAGAAAAAAGGAAAGGCTTGTGAGGACGGGATCAGAGCCCAGGTCAGGCATCAGACCCCGAGCCAGCCTGGGTCTCCCAGGACTCAGGATGGCCTTGGGGACTCGCTGAGAGCAGCGAAGAGGGACTCACCGGGGTCACCAGGGTGATCTGACCTCCCGGGAGGCACCGTCACAAGTCAGCAGGTGTCCTCGGTTCCAGCCCTGATGCTGTCACCTGGGCAACCTCAGCAAGTCCGCATCCCTGACCTGCAACACTGGTGTCCAACTGAATCACCAAACTGTTCCCGGAAAGGTGGAGTCCTATGACAAACTCAAGTGTTACGGACAATGGAGGCCCCACTTGGAACGCAACCTGCGACCTGGGGGGTGGAGGGTGGGAATAGCCCCTCCTCCTGGGGTTGCTGTGAGGATGAGATGTGGCCCCGCAGAGAGCTGCCTTTATTTCCGAGTGGCCCTCTTCAGCTCCAAACGAAGCAAAGAACGGGCCCTTTTATTGGCCAGCAGCACATACATGTTTTCCTATCACTGCTAGCTGTAAGTTCTTTATTAATGGAAACAATTCAAAGTGCTATGTTGTCAGCACAGGAAGGGCAAGTAAAAAACGAAACAGTTCCTTGCCACAAAGACCATCAAAGTGCCACCTCCTGCGGAAGAGCCCTGGAAGAAAGGGACCAGCTTGAGGGGGAGAAGAGAGTCCAAGTCCAGGGAAGGGCTGGAGATGAGCTGGGGGCGTGGGGTGCTCCGCAGGCCCTCTGCCCCGATCTCCCTCCCCCAACAGTCTCTGGAGCACACCTCCACTCCCCTCCCAGCCTCCACCAGCTGATTCACAACTCAGCCCGTGACTGCCCCCACTTGGGAATCCGGCTGATTCCAGCCTTCGAGACTCAGCAATGAGAACTCCCAGTTTGAAGATATGTCTCAGCGTCTGGTCATCCCTCCAGCGTAATGTGAAAACAAGGACCCGGCCACTGTACTAAGACGATTATTTTCCTGCACAAGTGACTTTCAGAAACCAGGGTGCCTCCTTCCCTCACACAGGAAACTTCACAGACAGGCAGGGCGGAGCTCCGCCACTCCTGTGTGTGCGTTTACCCAAGGAAAGCCTGCTCTCAGCAATGAATGGCAGACCCTTGTTTCTCAACACTTATGTCCTCTTCCAGTTAATTCTCCTCCCCTTCCCAAGATGAAACAGACAATAATAAAAGAACAGTATTCTTGAAATTCGGTGCAGTTTCTTTTTTTTTCCTTAATCTAGCTGTTTACTTTTTTAAACTCTTAAGAGCCAGCGTTTAAGACCAGATCATTGGAACAGAAGAATGCATTATATAATAAAGTACTAAAGCTTCTGCAAGCCAACAAAACACCCAATTTTTGGCAAAGAAAAACAACCATACTTCTGGTGTCTACTTGGGAATATAGCAACTGAGGACTACAAACTTGAGAAACCTCTCAACAGGCACATGCTCACGTGCGTGCACACACACACATCCTGAATTAATAAACTGAGGGGCTGAATGTCTGTTTTGAATCAGCAATGTACTTACCTCAAAAGGAATACCCTCCCAAAAGCAGGATGGAAAAGTGAAAACATATTAGAGTGATTACTTTCTTTAAAGCAGAGGTAAAACCTGGAAGGAAGTCTGTAAAGATACTCATTATGGCAAAGCCAGGGTGGTGGAATACTGGCAATTATTTTTCTTCTTCTCTGAATGTTACATAATTATCAAAGCTGTTTACAGTTAAATATCTGTTCATCTGTAAAGCCCTCCTCCTACTGAAAAGCTGGTGTAGTCTTTCTCCAGGGTCCTCCCTTTTGGAAAGGCACAAGAGTATTTCTTACCTGCTTGGAAGAAAGACTCCAGGGTGAAAATGTGAAGCCTGCTTACCTGTGGTTTAATTTGCGATCTTCATCACTGCCGGCCTCCAACTGCAGAGAAAGGAAGAGAATGTCACAGCCCAGATACCACTATCAGTGAGCCTCGGACACAAGGCTCACATTTTCTGCTCTGGTGTCTGCAAAAGGTACAGATGTGCGGGAAACCTGGCTCCTTCCAAACACCGCACCAGTCCTGCTCTGCTGCTCCCCTGAAGAATTCCTGTGGAGGAACGTTCAGGTTTCCTGACGCGGGAAGCCTGCCTCCCAAGGCATCACAGATGGGCGCCTGCTAATGCAGTGTTCCTAGCCAGCCTAGGTACTCCTCACATTCGTTCCACCCTGAGCTCTCCCTTTTCCAGTGCTGCTCAGAGCTCATCCAGCCTCTCTTTAAATTTTATTTATTTATTTGGACACGCAGGCATGTGGGATTTTAATTCCCCAACCAGGAATCGCACCCTGTCCTCTGCATTGGAAGCGCAGAGTCTTCAATCACTGGATCACCAGGGACTTTTTCAGGGGAAGGGGGTGATGTTCCTTCTTCAATCTAAGCAATAGCTGAGTGATCAACCCCATTTTTTTTCTTTATAACTCTTACGATTTACTCCCTTACTAGCTTTCAAATATAACATATAGCAGGGTTAATTTTATCTATCATGTATAAAATTATACATGTCTGTATACTGTATCTGTATTACTTATTTTTGGAAGTTTATTATTACCTATAATTGGAAGTTTATGTCTTTTGATTGCCTTTATCCATTTCCCCCTCACCTCAATCCCCACCCTCTGGTAATCACAAATGATCAGCACCATTTTAAGCCACAACACACAAGTTTAAAAACAAACACCACCATTCCAGGCAAGTCTTTCTTAACAGAAGATCGCCAGGATCCGGCTGTCAGTGGGTCTCAAAGCTTTTGGTAGGTTCTCAAAAAGGCTTTCATGTTGAATATAAAACCTTCTAGGCTCTTAGTGTATTTCCAGACATGAAAGAAAGGGATATTTAATATCTTCTAAAGGTTACAAGACCAGGAGGGTTAAAGGCTCCAAAAGTAACCATGACTTAAGCCCCAACTGTAATTTTTCTTTTCTTTTTCTTTCAAGGAGAAAACTCAAATGAGAAGAAAACACACACCCCAACAACCTTCCACCACTGGGAGTTGGCATGTTTAGTATGTTACACAGAAGGGCCCATCGAATGGGAAAGAGAGAAACCTGGAAAGCAGCGATGGCTGGGTTGACTGAGGACAGAAACCAGACAGAAGCTGGCAGGGTACAGAGGTCATGTGTGGAGGGCTCCAGGCAGCCAGGGACACACACCACAGGTGGCAATTTCAACAATGAATCAGCCTAGCACAGGGTCCTGGAATCCCCACGCTGTAATAAGATCATGTACATTGCACTGGGCAGAGGCAGAGAGCATCGGATCATTCTCACGCTCCCCTCCCCACGCTGAAGGAGAAGTGGAAACACCGGGGACGGCTCTGCTGACCACGGGGCCACCAACTTCGGCCCCGAAGCGAAACATACACGAAACAACTCACACGACCACAGGAACAAACTCAGACGAGACTGTTGGGTCTAACCCAGTGGTTCTCAACTGGGGACCACTGCTCTTGGCAGGGGATGCCAGGCAAGGCCGGAGCCTTTTTGGGGAGCATGCTAGTGGCATCTAGTGGGTAGCGGTCAGGGTGCTGCTACAAGATGGGCCCCCTGCAACACAGGGTTTTCTGGCCCCGACGTCGGCAGTGCTGAGGCTGAATAAGCCTGATCCGATACTCCCCTCCCCAGAATGACTGGAGATCCACCCGTGAAAATCAGTCACCTTGAATGGTGGTCAAAAATCAGTTCCTGAAAGCTACTGCTTTATCTCTTCTTGGGCTCTCTGCCTGTTCTCACAAAAGAATGAGACAAGGTTCACGGTAAAATGATATACGTGAGATAAAGATGGAGGGGAAAGGAACAAAACCAAAAAGAGGGAAGCACTGCTCTGCGGGTTGGGCTGTGACTTCCCTTAGTTCCCATGCCGGGAAGGACCACGGACTGGGGAAGGAAAGAAGTGACCTGAGCGTGTCTGACTCAATGAAGGATGCGCGTTTTGAGTAGTAAGGAAGTGGATGGGGTGGGATGCAAAACCACTTAATCCTCGCTCCCTCTCTGAGGGTCTTGGGACGAAAAGCAATGAGAGATCAATTATTCCAGAGAAGGAAGCTACCCGTGCCAAGGAACACATGAGAAAGGGAAGGGAGAACTTTCGGATGAGCTGAGGCCCAGAGAGGGGAAGTAACCGGAGGAAGGTCAGACCAGAGGCTCAGAGATGGCACACACGCTGCCCTCTCCCGTCCTCCCTGCATCTTCACGCCTCACCCAACCTGGAAGATGCCTTACCTTCCAGGGAACATCCCAGCCTCTGCCAGCTCCTGGAGCCACTAATGCTGCTGATTTACTCAAGGTAAGGAAGAGCTGTCTGAGTTTTATTATTTCGGAGGTCACTGGCACTTGGTGAAAATCATGCTTTCTCTATAATAATTTTAAATATGCTCAGTGGAAACAATCCCAAGGTCCAACAAAAGGTCCAACCGTACAGTAGAATACTGAAAAGAAAAAAGTGTTAGTTGCTCAATCGTGTCTGACTCTTTGCGACCCCATGGACTGTAGCCTGCTAGACTCCTCTGTCTACGGGATTTCCCAGGCAAGAACACTAGAGTAGGTAGCCACTTCCTTTTCCAGGGGATCTTCCTGACCCAAGGATTGCAGGCTGAGCCACCAGGGAAGCCCAGAAAGTGAAGGTGAAAATATACTCAGTGGGAACAACCCCAAGGTCCAACACAATGCAGTCATTCAATAGAATATTACTCAGCCATAAAAAGGAATGAGGTCCTGACTCACGCTGAGTCCTGAAAACATGAGGCTGAGGGAAACCAACCTGACACAAAAGGCCACACAGTGTATGAGTCCACTTACATGAAATGCCCAGAACAGGCCAAATTTGCAGAAACAGAAAGAACATTAGTGGTTGCCTACAGTTTGGTGAGGGCAGGGGAGGGGAGGGGAGGGCAGGGCAGGGAAGGGCAGGGGTGGATGGGAGGGAGGCTGTGGGTGATGGCTAAGGGCTGTGAGGTTTCTTTTGGAGGTGATGAAAACGTTCTGGAATCTGTGGTGATGGCTAGTCAACCTTGGGCATGTACTAAAAACCACTGAATTGTACACTTTAAAATGGCGGATTTATGGTATGTGAATTCCATCTTGGTTAAAAAAATAAAATAATAAAAAACTTTACATGTGGTAACTTCCCTGGTGGTCCAGTGGTTAATAATCTGCCTTCCAATGCAGGGGAGGCGGGTGTGATCCCTGGTTAGGGAACTAAAATCCCACATGCCTTGGGGCAGCAAAGACCCAACAGTAAAAAAAAAAATTTTTTTTTTTAAGTGTTTAGAGCAGAAGTAGACTGGATGCAAAGTAACACAAGGAAGGTGGGGTTTAGAATCAGAGGCCTAGGCTTGACAGGCTTCCCAGATAGCTCAGTTGGTAAAGAATCTGCCTGCAATGCAGGAGACCCCGGTTCGGTTCCTGGGTCGGGATGATCCACTGGAGAAGGGATAGCCCACTCCAGTATTCTTGGGCTTCGCTGGTGGCTCAGCTGGTAAAGAATCTGCCCAAAATGTGAGAGACCTGGGTTTGATCCCTGGGTTGGAAAGATCTGCTGGAGAAAGGATAGGCTACCCACCACTTCCTGGTGGTTCAAAGGTTAAAGCGTGTGCCTGGAATGCGGGAGACCCGGGTTCAATCCCTGGGTTGGGAAGATCCCCTGGAGAAGGAAAGGGCAACCCACTCCAGTACTCTTGCCCGGAGAATCCCATGGAGGGAGGAGCCTGGTAGGCTACAGTCCATGGGGTCACAGAGTCGGACACAACCGAGTGACTTCACTTTCACTTTTCACCCACCACTCCAGTATTCTGGCCTGGAGAATTTCATGGACAGTATAGCCCATGGGGTTGCAAAGAGTCCGACAGGACTGAGCAACTTTCACTTTCACTTCACGGTCAGGCTTGACAGGCTATTTGAATAACCTCTTCCTGGAGCTGATTTCTTCACCCGTTGTTTTTGAGAAGGGACCATGAAATTAAGTGCAGAGGAGTACTTTGTAAACTGCAAGACAGCGGTAGTAGAAATGATGTAAGGGAACAGATGTCTCTGCAGGGAAGTGAGAAGCTGCCGCACTCACTTCCCAGCTGCAGGCCACTGGCTGCCGTGCAGAGCAGGGACTGTTAGAACCTTCTGTCTGCAGGCAAGATAACTCATGAATGGCCTCTCCTTGACAAGGCCAGGGCTGTGAGGTTCAACCCTGCAGCCAGGTTGAGAAATGTTCCTGCCAGTCCCAGGCTGAAGAGCTGCCCACCAGGAGCTGGTCCGACAGGCAGGGCTGTTAAACCCCAAACAGGTCCTCTTCTCTCACAGACACACACAAACGTTATCAGTGTTATCAGTCAACTTCCCCCAGGGAGAAGGGGCCTGACTTGCCCAGATGCTGGCGGGGTCACTTCCTGGGCCTGCCTGCAGGGCTCTCCCCCAGCAGCCTCCTCTCCCTTCTCTATAAACAGTTCCCGTCTCCTCCTCCAGCTGCGGTGTCTATGGGTCAACACTCAGCCTGGCCGCCGATGTTGAGTTTAGACATGAGGCCCTAACTAGTTCTCCTGCTCAGAGGCCCGAGGCCCAGCCGAGCTCGGTCCAGCCCAGCTGTGCGCTCAGACGACGAATTCCCCAGGGACTCCGGGGCAAGGAGCCAGGCCGGGTCACACGCAGACCCAGAGAAACCCACACTGCTCAGAGAGGCACATTCAGCCCCCCAAAGCACCGGGGCGATCACAGGACCCCAGAATCGGCCTCAGCCATGCAGCCAGCTGCACATAAACACCCAGCCTCGGGCGATATCAGGGACAGGAAGAGCCCAGATTGAGCTGCGCACAGAGACCCAAGACACTGTCACCCAGCACCCTGAGCTCACTGTCACACACTCACACCCACAGCCAGGGGCGTGCACTAGGGGAAACAATTTCACACCTTCTCAGGGGCACCCCTGCGGCTTCTCCCCCAGCACTAAACAGGCACGGCCCCCAGGAGACAGGCCGGAATACACAGGAAGAGACACACAGAGTCCGGAATCCCAGGACCCGCATCTCACGCAGTTTACCCAATCAGGAGTTTCAGTCTCAGGACAAGTACCCTGCAGAGTCACCCCTGATGGGGCGAGGGGGCAGTGTCACACAGTCACCCCCCAGACGGGGGTCACACTTACACAGTCACCCCACACACAGGACTCACACACAGAGTCAACCCCAGACGGGGGTCACACTTACACACAGTTACCCCCGACGGGGGTCACACACAAGGTCTCATGCACAGTCACCCACAAACAGGGGTCACACACACAGAGTCAACCCCAGACGGGGGTACACCGGCACTGCACAGTCTCACTGCAGTCACCCCAGGCCGGTAACCCAGGGGGTCGTCCAGCGGGGTCCCCGCAGGCCCGAGGAGCCCTCAAAGCTGTCCCGGCGCAGCCCCCGGCGCCTCGCGCCCCGCACTCGCGGCCCAGGCCTCGCGCGGCGGCTGCTCGGCCGGACCAGGGCCGCGGGCCCGGGGCTCACCTCGCTGTTGCTGGCGGAGGAGGAGGCGGCGCTGGGCGTGGGCGAGCGTTGCAGGGTCACCAGGGCCATGGCTGCGGTGCGGTACGGCGCGCGGGCGCCGCTGAGGCCTCCGGCTAAAGCCGCCGCCGCCGCCCGGGCCGGGCCCGGGGCGCTC